>JBAJMU010000006.1:11419596-11531695 GCA_037952995.1 Hyposoter didymator
CCTCCCTGCCGCCACCCCCTTTCACGTTCTTTTGCTTCGTCTTCCTCTTCTTGTTCTTCAACTTTTTTAATCCACATGGACGTCCGCATACGTTTAAATACATACACACGTGTTGTTGTACCTGCTGCTTCGCCCAGGTCGTATATTTCTCGCTCTGCATATCTAATGTAACCCGAGACCAGAACCACTCCACAAACGATAATCATTCCAAACAATCTACCATCCGATTGATTCTCAATAGTCTCTTCCAAATCGATCCCCATTAAGGGACATTACCCCTTGGGATTCTTAATTCAACAAGGAAGATCTTCATTTTCGACAGCAGTCACGGAATTTATTTTCCACTAACACTCTTTATTCCCGAGATGTTTATCGATCTTCGAACGGCATTTCAATTATCTCTAATTTTCAAGTCTTCAGAAATTCCATGAGAAGTGGAATCCCCGAACCTCCGGACGAACCATTTCGATTAGACAAATTGTTCGTGAACGTCACGAGGATTCCGAAACTATCGAAAGGTTTCAATTATCGCATTGGCTCTCGCACGGAGGAAAACAGAAAAACACAGAGAAAATTTGAAACGCGCGTTCGCGGACTATGGAGCCTTCCCCCGTCGTCTCTTCCGGTCTGATCCTTTACTTTACCCTGCGCTGTGGATATAAAGGCACGAGGGAGAGATCGAGAAGCCCAGGGCTTCGAAGACCTTATTTCAGTATTATTATTATGTTCTTTATCATATTGTTATTATATAAGTTTCGTCGGCACATGGAGAGATTCAAGATGCAGCAAAATGCACGCGAGGAACTCGCTCGTGCCCACGCGTGCATGTGATATCCTCTTTTCAGAGACGCTTCTCTCTCTCTCTTCGTTCCTCACGAGCCAGCGATCGGTACACACGAATCTCGTACGTGCACAGAGAAACGCCCCCGCAAATGCCACCACACGACGTATACGTCACAAGTATATAAACGTGTATTTATAAAACGGTCCGTACTTGCTGCGTACAATATAGATACACGCGAATATTTCTGCCGTAGGAACCAAGAAACCGATTGTGGCAGAGTGTACGTGAGAGAGAGAGAGAGAGAGAGAAAGAGAGAGAGAGAGAGAGAGAGAGGAATCGAGGAGAGGTATGACGCGGAAGAATCCCTCGAGGAGAAGACCGACCGTTAGGTCCCGAGCGATAAAACAAGCCGCTCCGGATATTACCGTCCAACAAGATAACACTCGCATAACGCCTCAGAAGTACTCACGCGACACATTGCTTGCTGATATCTTCTAAAACGACAACAATCGTTATATATTCGAAGAGTTATTCATCGACAAATCCGCCATTGTCTCTTGCGTGTGTGTTCCTTCTTCTCCGGCTTTCGCGATGTGTCAGCGAGCGTGAGTTTCGAAGAGTCACCTCATTAGCATGTTTGGTAAACACGCGATATTTCGCGAAATGGCTTTTATTAATTGTTATCGATCTCTCCGGACATAGAGCGTCGGTGAGAAACGACGACAGCTCCTATCAGGAATACGAGGCTTCGTCACGCGAGTAACGCAAACGTTCACGTATCTTGTGACGATTCTCTGTGTACACGTAAGAGCTCGTTACGGGGAGCGAACTGTATTGCATACCGATCGACAATTCCGATCGTCAAATTTGGGTCATACTCGTTTTCTGTTTTATCCGGTGACTAACGTAACAGTAAACAATCGAAGTTGGTGAAAAAAGGAAATTTACTTACGATTGCAATTCCTACGAAACGATGGACGTTCATAATTATCATTTTTCAATTAATCAACAATTATGGATCCACAAATAACATGCAACGACTTCCCTGACTCGTGTTTGTCGGATTTTCGTGTATCCTCTCATAACTCGCGATTGAATGCCATGACCTCTCTTCATCGTGTCAAGGACGGTGTCCACGTCAGGGACGAGACTAAAAAAAGCTGGAATCTTAATTGTATAAAAAAAAAGGAACAGTCGAATCAAAAACTATCGAACACTTGTTTTTTCGTGGCAATTGATGATGATTGATGATGATCGATCTGCAGAATTAAAATACAAGTGTTTCCAATTAAATTACACGGAGGCGAAATTTTTTTTTAACTTTTGATTCAACGTTTTTTTTTCAAGGTTAATCAATTCGAAGTTTCTTGTTATAATGAGAGAAATACTCGCATTACGAGGCTTTCAAAATAATATTAATATCATTCCGATACTGATCTATACAATCCTTGATTTATCCTCGAGATCGTCGATGGGGAATACAACAAAAAAGCTGGTGATAAAGAGTAAATGTATCGGAGATAATAAAGGCGAGTATAATTTTCACTCGAATTCCTTTTTTAGGTGTGCCAAGGGTTTTTGTATCGCGTTACCATTAAATATGTGTAACACAAAGCACATGCAGGGCGAGGCCCAGTTTCACCTAGCTATATATTTATACGAACGCATACACACACCCAGGGAGACAAACATATAGATATAATGCTCCGGTTAACCCGGAAACTATCAGTGTGGCCTGTTGCTCGCGCTTCGATTCAAGTTTATTAAGCGTTCTCGATAAGTCGCGAGAGAGGGCGGCGAAGGGGGGCAGAGAAAGAGAGAGGGAGGGAAAGATCGAGCCCAGCATCTCTCTAATTGACGTGCAACGTGCTCACGATACAGCTCGAGCGGGTTTAATATGTTGCAACCTGTGTACTAGTTGGGATCTCATTCCTATACGCCTATACACATCTCGAAAAAGCACAGTTGCAATGAAGGAGAATCAATTATGTGCCCGAGATATACTCCGTGTGTCTCGAACGTACCGGACCAACGGGCCCACATTTATAAATTGAATTAACAAACCAATGGTCCAAATCTTTTCAAAAAGTGGAAAAGAAATCGGGATTCATCGTCAGGATCGAATATTTGGATCCGAAATTGATGAGAATTCGTTTCATCATAGTCAAAAGGTGTTGGTGTGAAAGTTCAATGATCCGCGATCATTTTTTCGAAATCATTGTCGAGATATTCATCGTTTGGTCCATCTGCAGCTTCTGCAATACTCTTACGCCCATGAAACGTAAACATTTAGCTCTTCGTCGCATGAAGACTGTTGGAAAAGTCTCGATGTCTCTTGATGAGCTTGTGTGGAAATGTATATATTCTCTCTGCCAATAAATATATACATGCATGTATTTACGGAGAAGAAATAAACGCTTGGTCTTTCTTTGCGATGGGGCGTGTCACATAGCCAGGGTAAAATGCTCGGTCTAAACGGGTGAAAGAAAAGCCTACTTTCGTGGCTATATCTCCCCGCATGTGCCTAACCCGGAAACATTTAATCTCTTCTTCTCTCTTACTCCCTTTCTCTCTTGCTCTGTAGCTTGGATGTTTATTACTACGTAGATGGTCGAAGGCATCGGTCTCGCGAAGAACGAACGTGAGGAACGCGTAGGTAATTGGCGGAAGCCCGGAGTTGGAGGGCTCTCGCGAGCGCGTGCACTTTTCTCTCATCCATGCCACTCTGAGACACGCCGCCTGCAATCCTCACCGCACTCAGCATCCAAGTATATTTTTGTATGTCCATGTGTGCGTGTTTGTGTGCACTTGGCGGCGAGAAAGAGAGAGACAATTCGACGTTTGTCGCAATGAGAGAGAAGTACAGCTACATATTGGTGCCTGCGTGACAAAAAGGCGTTCGGACACATTCGCGAAGACGCCGAACATGGCCTTTCGATTTTGAGCCAACGGTCCGTGCATCTTGGCTCGTTAGAATCCAAATGGCCTCCGCTACTTTCTTTTTATATCTCCTTTCGTACAATATATGCCCTTTTCAAACTCATGTAATCGATAGCAGGCTGAGCAAAAAAAAACAAAAACAAACGAAGAGAGTAACCTGTGTATCGAATGTAGCGGTGCAATTGAGTTCCATCGTTTAGATTGAAGATTGGCCGGCGATATTAGCGATCGATGAACTAGATTGGATTGGCTTCTGCAACTAGAGTTCCACTCATACTCTGAATCGCTCGAATACAACTATATATGGAGCTAAATAGCTTGCAGAAGCCAAGAAAGAAAGAGTGAAAGAGATAAGAGTTTCTCTACCCTGTTGGATCAAATGGCCACCGTTCGAATTAACTTTCTCGATAAATGATTTGCCATCAGTGCAATTGCAAATTAATAGAAAATGCTCTGTATTAAGAAAATTATTTCCAAGCATTTCCTTGCCCCAATTATCGACGATTGCTGCATTATTGATTGCTCACCGCAAAATTTAGAGTACTGTCAACATTTTTTGACCATTCGACACAGATTTTTCACGTTTTCGCTACTCGCAGTTAATCTTTTTTTTTTTTCTCGAGAATCAAGTGGTTTCGACTCGGTATATTGAATTTTTCGTCACGTTCGGAAAGTACGATATGTGCTGGTTTGCAAATCGCAGGTCGCTCGAGGTCGCCAATCAGCGTACAGACGTTTCCATTGTGAAGCTCTATACAATGTACGTACGCGGTAGACATGATCGGTATATAATATAGCAGCACTAGCCCGACCTAAACATAGCGAGAGAGAGAAGGGAGACTTTCATTGCACTCCGAGAGTGTAAATCTCGACGCGCACATTCCATCGCGGTCGAATCGCGACCACGACTACTTTACAGACTCTTTTTATCTCCCTCTTTATTTCTCCTGGTTTCTCTATCTCGCTCAATTTTTCTTCCTTTCTTTGCATCTATTTCTTACTCTCGAGATCTCGGTTTACTCGATTATATTCCGCGACACTAATGTATACCTACCACTAAAATAAGTAACATTGCAGCAAGATTTCTCGCGGCAACGCGCCAATCTCGCTTTGTGTCCGCCACCGCAGTTACTCAAGGCGAAATGTTAACTCGCTCCGCGCGAGAGAGTCGCGGATTATTACGCGCGACTCTTCTGTGCAGTGTCTCAACTCCACTGCGTTAAATCATTTTCCCGCAATCGCAACTATTTTTTGCCGCGTAATGCCTCCGAATTACGTCCGCCCGGTGCGTACGGCTAGGGAAACATTGAATGGTCCGATATCCTGCTCAACGGCAATCAAATCCAAAATCATTCAATCAAAAATGACGGTTCATGGTGAAAAAAAAACCTTGACTTCGAATTTCACTAGGAAAAAAAAAGCAGGAAGTATCGGTGGCCCACGAATGTACGCAATTTTTTTTCGACATCGGAAAAGGACCGTTGATTCTGTTGAGCGGGCGATATCTTGGTGACTCGAATGTGTACACACATACGCGCCGCGTACTCGAATTCCTGAGCTGGGCCCGAGACGACGACGACGCGCCCCGACGTCGTTAACTGGACGAGAACGCCGTAATTACCGTGTGTACCGGGTCGTCTTTGGCCCTCTCTTCCTTTATACCTTCACGGACGTCCACATATATGTGTTTCTCCATATATATGTATAGCGATAGATATATATATCTATATAAAACAAGTATCGAGTTTTCCTCGAGGCTGTACGAGCGTCTGTTCGTCCTGTATGAATCGGGTGTGCTGCGAGATAAAAAATAAAATGAAAGAGAGAAGAAATATCGCGCGCGCGGGTGCATGTGCGTTTGGTGGACCGAGCGAGAGAGAATCTAGGAGAAACACGTCTCGTCTGTGGACAATCGTCCCATTAGCCAACGATTCCACTTATGCGGAGAGCCGCGCATAACCTGCGGCAAACCTCGACGCCAAAGCCTCCGTTCAGAAAGAGAGAAAACACACAGAACTAGAAAGATCCTTAAAAAATCATTAAAAGAAACAGTGAGACCAGCAATGAGCCTAGAACGACCTTCCAAGGTTTCTCCAAGCTTTCTCGTATCGTTCCCCACAAATCTTCAGCCCCTTCCTATCCACAGCCCATAAAAGTCTCCTATCTATACTGAAATGCAATTATTTTCCATACCATTATCTCAGTTCCTACGAACACAGTTTCTCAAGGAGACAAAAACTATTTAAGAAATCAGTGATATCTCTAAAGGCGATTGGCTCCAGAGTTTCCTCCCAACGCGTCACCACGTCTTGGGACTCAGCGATTGGAAAATTTATGGGGATCCATCGGGTCGTTTCAAAATCAGCTAAAAGTAAGAACGATGCTCTCGACAATTATTTTGCAAGATGATGGTAAAAATCGCCGTAATCTGGCTAAAAAGAAACGAGAGTATTTCTCGATGCCCCGGGTTTGGTTTTAGTGCTGAATTTTTAGTGGATTCCGGTAAATGGTCGCGTACGATATTGTATTAACAGTTTAACTTGCTGTTTTTATTAATCTCCCGGAGCAAAGTGGCGTCTTCGGATTGCCTTTCAGAGTGGTTGTTTTTATAGCCATATTTACTTTGTCGTGCCTTTTTTTTCGACCCTCTGGATCCAGAAATGTCTCGTGAATATTTACAGCAGTGTCGAAGAAACTGGTGTGTCTGAAAGTACACAACAATTATGTAATATAAAGTAAAATTTCATGTATGCGAAAAAAGTGGTTGGACGTTAACCCAACGGGCAGTTTCCCTTTCCTAGGCATAGCTGTGCCCCGTTTGACGAGGTCTTGCGATGCACAGTAGCAGGAAGAAAGAGCAGGAGTGCGCTCCTTCCGACTCGAGGAATCCTTCGCTCGACCGTTCTTTCGCTCCTATTAGACGTTTTTTCTTTCTTCCTTTTTTTTCTGGCTTCTCGGACTCCCGAAGATTCATTTTTCTTCCTGATCCGCATGCAGCCTCCTGCGATGAATATCCACCTCCAATTTTCTCTTTTGTTTTCTTCCCTCCGGCGGTACGAATCATCACGTGAAGAGCAAAGCTTTTACGTACATGGTTTCTTGCGGCTCCGGAAAATACGAACGCGAACGTACAAGCTCATATAATCTACTCCTCAGAAGCGAAAAGGCGTAAGCTTGAGAATTCCTTCGTTCAGAGCCCCACGCGTCAAGTCCTTTTGCTAAATTCGGTTTATATGGCCGAGTATATATATGTAGCATAAAATGGCGCAGCATCCAAAGAGAAGTGCGAGCCGCGCCCCGTTTCTGTCCGCCATCAGAAGCATCACTTCACACTGAGCGCTCAGAGAGATACTCTCTTCCTCACTGGTTTTCATGCCTCTGTGCGCAGCTGCGTAGCAAGGAGAGGTTTACTATCGGCCATTAGCCAACGATTCCAGCCACGAAGATGACCTTCCAAGGTGCCTCGTACTCCTCAAATACTCTTTCTCTTTCTTTCCTCATCTTTCTTTTAGTTTCTTCTCAGGTGAGAGAGCATTATCCTTAACTCCTTAAGCTCCCACTGCAGCAACGATTCAGCAATGCCAACTCTCCTCCCTCCCTTTCTCTCTTTATGTTTTTCACGATTGTCTCTATACTTATGTTCCTCTCTTTGCTGCCGTTCGTTGAACATTGCACCACTTTTCAGCGTCCTGCAACTTCTTCTCATTCCGACTTTACGCACACTCAGGGAAAGAAGATTCACTCGCAAGAGAGCAACTTGAACTTTTTCGCCTGATCTCGCCACATCCTGGAGCCCTACACCGCCCTCCTGATAATGTAACTCCGAAAGAAACCGTCCAGTTGTTCAAAAAAACGAATCCTTCAATGCTCCTAGCGTTTTCTGCACCAACCAGTTCCTGGTTGAAAAAAAAATGTAAAAAGTTATTGAATCCCAACACAAAAATGAATGAATGAATGGGGAAATACGTTCGATCAATGACGAGCAGTCTGCGGCTGAATACTTCTCATTTTTTCATGGTTTTTTTTTTTTTCAACCGTTGGATGTAATACGACGTAATTATTAGTAATAGCTTGATTAGAAATTATGTCCGAATGGTTCTTCCCTCGAATCGTGCTCATTTGATGTATAATACTCGTGGCATTTAATCACCTTGAGAGCACTCGAGCTGCAGTTTTATTCTACGTTGGCGCGATGTCGATGTACAGTGTACATTAGACATATCTATACTTCGCACTACATGCGCTTCAGTGACCTAATTAATTGCCGCATTCACGGCTTTAATTACAAAACTATTCAATGGTAGAAGTACGGTTTTCTTGTTTCTCTCCGCGTTTATCGTGGAATATCCATTTATTTCTCCCGTACACTCTGAAAGATTTTCAATTAATCAGATTACCGAGTCACACTCGATAACTATCTCCGGTTCTATCAGAGATTCTGCCAGACGGCGTCAATTGATAAAAAAAAAAGAAAATTGATAACGAATAATTTAGCATTCATTTTTACAAGCCCAATAACATTCAATGGGCCGTTTCGATCCACTGCGCTAATTGATGATAATTATACGCGAATGACTATTTTTAAAAATCGTATGAATTATAAATGTGTGAGAAAAAAAATGTTGTGACTCGAAAGCGATTAAAAGTTTTAATTATCATTGCGAGTTATGTGACAAAGTATATTTTTTGATTGATTGGAATATCGTGTGAAATATCGTGGATCGAGACACAACGTGGACATTTCTCGTAGCCTTGCTTTTCCCACACCGAAACACAGGCAAAGTGGGTGGATGCTGGGGTCTTTTTTCACAATCTCGGACTTCAAGCACACGCGAGTTCCTTGCGGTTGAGTCGTAGTGCAGCGGAGCTTATCGGCGTTGCGACACCGAGAGGTGCGAACTTAACGGTTCATAGTTGGTGCGCGAGGACAAAAAACAGACCGTCTTCTTGACGTTTATTCCTCCCGCTATACAGAAAAGACTCGATCCCGTCAAGCTGCTCGACAGTAAAACGCATTTTCCGAAGATTATTTTTTTATATCCGACGATAACTGTTCTCTCCAAGCTCTAATCCTGACATTTGTCTATAATCCTTTCCCCCGAAAAAAAAAGACAACAACAAGTATTAAAAGGTTGAATTGAATAATCCTCATATTTATGAGTGTTTTTCATTCATTTTTATGACTCTATTAAATTTTCCATAAATCATCAACGAATGTTGTGGTTTAGTTCGGTTTCGTTAACGGATTCGATAAAATACGCCCACGCGTTGCTCTGACTAGCAGTAAAAATGGTTTACGCATGTTTATCAACATAAAATGGTTATTCAACTTTTCGTTATTAACAAAATTGAATGGTTGTTATTTCATTAGGTATCTCGCAAGCATATTCAATTAATTTCTCATTTAAATGGGAAAGGTAACTGCAGAAACCGCAGAAAATTGGCTTTCGGAATGGGCTCGCATACAATTGTACACTCGTCTTTTATTCTCCATTTCCTCTCACCATTCTCTCTCCCTCATCTCGTGTGTATATACGCATCAACTATATAAATACTCTTTACCACACCTTATTATGCCGTGAGTCGTCTTAATGCGAATTTAACACGCGGCTCGCGTATAATCCTTGCGTTCTGCGCTCGGGCTATGTATGTATATAAAGACATATATAAATACGTGTATAGAGAAAAGTACAATATGTCGTGTTCGTCTTCGTCATTTGTCCCCTGGTCGGAAGGAGCGAGCCATCCGCATTCTCCGTTCGTTAAAATCCCTCGTGCAACTACAATGACGACGGCCATTGTGTAAAATGAATTAGCGAATGCCTCACATAAGCCAATCGGGAGATTGTGTAATTTTTTTTTCCATTTTTTTGCCTCGTAAAATAAGAAAATAACTGGTCAAAAGTAATGACAACCTTTGGCCAATTTATGGGATACGTTTATAGTTCCGAATAAAAATTCTAAAATTAAGAGAAAAATTTGAGCGGACCTATTCCCTGCGAAAGCAAGAGGGAGAGGCGAAACGTGTGTACCACCCTCCAAGAATGCGTTTGCCAAGCTCCCCACTCCTTTCCCTACGGGTCCATCAGTTAAAAATCTATGCGGAACGTGGATACCGTAAAACCGGTCTTTCCCGTGGTTGCTGTTGCTCTAACTCTCCTATATATACATACATATATATTTACCCATATGAACATATCTGTATATCTTACCAATAAGCATTCGCCTATCTCTCTGTCTCTGCAATTCCCGCGATCTTTATTTTCTCTTTCGCTCTATCCCGGAAAACGGACGCGAGCAAAAACCGTCGCAGGCTCTATCGAAAGTGTACAAAAATCTCTACACTCTCGGCTTATTTCACTGACAAATACCAACAAATTTTGATCCGCTGTATTATTATTTCGACTGATCGAAAAAAAATCTTTTCAATTTCCAAAAATTCTCTCCTCGATCGTATTAGAATGTCCAGCAGTGATGCTGAGTTCCAGAGAATCCTTTTTTTCAGCACGACAAAACGGTCGTAATTTTTTAAACGTTTTAACGAATGCCTGGACTTGCAAATGACTCGACCAAGCAGAACTCTTCCTCCGCAGCCAAAGTCATTTCACATCGTGAGGAATGTACTTCGCGCACGTACAAATTTAATCTATCGATAAATTACATACGGACATAGCGTATGGATCGCGACCGGGAGTAGCAAAGGGATTTACTCTCCGCATATATTTATTTACTCGTACACACACATATATATATATATAAATATCTATACAGATATGCGTGTATCTTGTCATCTCGCTTTTCGTAGTCGTCGTTCAAGTCGTCCTCGTCGTTTCGCATGCAGATTTACGCAATCTGACCGCGAGCACGCTGATGAGAGACCCGAAGAGAGAAAGAGATATAATACGCCGAGTATATATTATATGGGGCTAATATGAATAATGGAGAAGAGCGGGGAAGGCGAGAGTTATTACGTATAATTTATCATTCTAGGAACGACGCCCAACCTATCGTTCATATATTTATATATTATATATTTACATCCATGTATATACACCCAGTGGAGTTTTCTATATTTATGTGTTACTCCATATAATTCGTATACACATTTATAAAAACATCGGTATATTTCGAAAAAGTGCATATATGTGCGAATTTGTAATAGTGTGGCTTTTATATATATACACATCGATAGAGGACTCGTGCGGCGTACGTGCTGCTGCACATCAGAGCACGGGCAAAATGAGAGACGAGGTTGTACAACCATAGAAGATATAGTGGACATTTGATATCGTAAAGTCAGTCACGCTTGCTTTAATTAATTAGTCTCTTTCGCATACGTACATATTTATATTTACGGAGATATGTGAACGAAATATCGCCTGGAGTTACATATTGCAGCGGGGATTATGTGCAAGGGATCGTCTAGTTGCGCGACCATGCTAATTAAACTATCCCTTAAGTAAAAGTCTGGGCGACAAGTGACACTCGGATCTTTATCAGAGCCCGTGACACCAGTCACGTAGTCTACAAATATTTGTACCGGGGTTACAAAGTCGTCTTTCGAAATCACGATGTGCTGTAATCATCTTAATGTTTTTAATCTTTTTTTTTTCTTATCTGCCGCATAATTAGTTCATATCATTTTTAACGGTTTCAAAATATTTCACGTTTGAGATTTTTTTGGGGACTTTTGAAATTAGCACAAAATTACGAGGATTCTTGATAAATTATTCCAAAGTCACTGACAATCGTTGAGCTTACGAGAACAAGGCTGCTGCGTTTATTGGAAATGTGCGTATTTGTTGATGACAATGATTTGTCAATCGACGTTAACTTGCCATTGTTGAGTACACAGTATCCGCCTCTTTTTTGTATTTTTCTGCTCTCTCTCCGTCTTCTCTCTTTTTTTTGTACGAGTTTGCGGACGGGATACAAAAACGAGCAAGGGAAATCATACGTGCTCTTTCCGACACAACGCTCACGATCGCGTGGGTGAGCAAAGCCGATTTTTTTCCTCACAAAACTCAACAAATAAATAAGTGGATAAATAGAGGAGAGTGAGCAAACACGGAAGGTCTTAATTCGCAGGTTTCACCTTCGAAAATTTGCTCACTTTACGTCCTTTTGCTCGTCAGTTGTCATAGACGCGGAGAATCTATGCGATCGATGAAAAATCCTGACCAGAGCCTCACGTGTTTATTGCTCTCGACGAGAGCAAACGGTATAATCTGGCAATGTGGGTTAGAATGTGGGTGGACCTTCTCGTTATACTTTCAACCCTGCATTCGATCTCTCTCTCCCATTTTCTGTTTCATGTTCGTGCATACGTATTTTATGCTTACTCGATATTTATTATTCTCGTTCATGACAAACGCTCGAGATCTTCGATTTTCGAGAAAACATGCGCATCGACTCGAACTGCTTTCCGTCGAGAACGTGCAGCGTAGAAAAATATCAATCGCCACACAATTCCTTCCGGTTTTTTAAATTGAATTTATTCAATTAAGTGAATTTTTTCCTTCCGAATCGAAATTTCTCGAAGAAAGTCTCTGCGTGGATGGTAAAAGGAAAAATTGCCATTCCAAGCTCTATGGACCACGATCAGCTTGACTGAATTATCGAAAACATCGCGAGCCAGGGGGAGTCGTGCTTGGTGGCTGTTTGAGCTCTACCCATTTGCTGATATCCCGGAGCATTCCTGGATCTCGTACGCGGTCCATTTCCCTTTGTAAATGCAGCACAACAGCGCTGATACCGATGTGTGTATACATGCATTAACAGACTCGAGGCAGACTCGCCTTTTGCACATACGCAGACGTCAGTTGACGATAAGATCCGTCCAAAGATATTCTCCACATACATACACGTGTAGAAACGTGTGCACCCATTAATCCACGTTTTGTTTAGCGATATTGTTAGATTCCACGCCGCCTACAACGAGCATGTTCTCAATTCCTCGAGTGAAAGTTCATTCCATGGATTACAATGTACTGAATAAAAGCATTATTACTTTTCAGTGACCCTTTCATCATTAGCCTCTTTCTCATTTCCATTTGGAAATACGAACGTTTCAATTCCATCGGTCTATCTTCTCATTTCATCGGAATCAGTGTCGCTATATATTTCGAGATTCGAACAAAAACGATTTTTTACAATTGAATATTCATTCGCTTTCAATTACAAAATGAAAAAAGCTGCACTGGTAATTATTAAAGCTTTCTATGCAGTGTTTTGCGTCCAAGATCTGGGACGACACGTTTTTTCTTCGGAGTGGCGGACGCGAGTTTGCACTTGTACTGGCTCGCGATATCGTGGTCGGGAGTCGCGATCCGATCTCTCTATTGTGGTCGTTTCTATTGCCAAACAGAGATAAACGTAATTTTCTGAAAAAAAAGAATAAAAAAAAATAATGGGTCCCATAATGAGGAGTAATTGGAGAAAATGAAATTTTTAAATGGAGAAAAATTGACGTTCGCTCAAACGTGGTCATAATTCGACTCGATCGGTGTTTTTTTCCCAACATTTCGTTCTCTGTTTATTTTGTTGTCTCAAGTGAGTAGTTTGCAACTCTTTTGTAGTAATTCTCAAATATCGAGCGCGAAATTTCCAATCTTTGGGAAACTCGTGTGTTTGTTTTCCCTCGGGTTCGGAATTGAATTTGTAAAACGCTCGAGGGGCTTGCTTTATTTTTTTTGTCTTGCCCAAGGCCTCGCCGCAAATGTGTAGAGCCTCAGGAGGTCATTTGTTTTTCTTTCCCTCTTCAAAGCCTCGAGCCAAATTTTCAAACGCCCGTTTATTTTTCTCGTGAAATTTCACGTTGTTTGGTCTGTTGGGCACGTTTAATGCGTCTTTCGGGGTTAAACCCTCGAATCGAGCGTGTGCAACGCACAGTTAAGGAGTTAAATATATAGGAGCCAAGACAGGAGGCTGGAAGAAAAAAAATCTGACGAGTGAGACACAAACGTGCGCGGGGACGGGAGGGGCTACCGGGCGGTCAACTATCCGCTGGAATGTGCGGTCAGTTATTCCCCACTTGGGCTTTATTCTTACCAATATGTACACACACGTAAACACACTTTTAATGCAACGAGACGATACTGTACAGAGAACAACACGCCTCTTTGCGCACTCGTAAATATGTACTGCTACTGACAGTACGAGCAACCAACGATCGAGTATTCATTCTCTCTCTCTCTCTCGAGAGAGAGAGAGACAGAGAGATAAAGATAACAAGGGCAGATAAAGAAAAAAATCGAGGGGCACAGATTTTATTAAAAATTCAACTCTCTCAACGATTGATTGAACGTTAATTAGGAAAAGGCGAACAGCACTCCGAAAAATGGGAAAGATTCTTTATCCTCATTCAGCAAGATCGCTCAACAACTCCGACGATTCGTTCTCTTGATCGGAGGAATCGCTTTGGAACAAGCCCTCGTGATAATAAAAATCATTCGTCCGTTCTTTCGAATTGTTTCGAATGAGATTGAATTGGTTGGACAGAATAATTTATACAAGCGTCCTTTATTTTCGTGTGGGTTGTCTCGACTATTGGACAAATGCATATTTAAAAGACGATACGACGACCGTAGGTCGGGGATGTGCAGCCTCCCCAGGATGACGAGACACTCACGCGAGAACGATAAGATGAAATAAATGGAAGAAAAAAATGTCTTTTTAAAGTGTCGTAAAACGGAGGAGGCAGAGTGCTGTCGCGACAGCAGGGAAGAAGATTCGGGCAAGAGTTATAAAACATTTTTCTTCTTCTTATCTCTCGTGCGGGCGGGCGTAATACGATGCTTGGGTCCATAGTTAAGACTTTTTTTTATTCATTCCTTTAATTCGACTCACACGAAAACGAACGTGGAAAAACTACTACGCATTTTTCCAACCGGACTCGCTTTTCGAGTTTTCGAATTTCGTGTTCGGAAGCGTGTGCCGGAAGGAAAACCATTTTTCTTTCACGTTCGAAGAATCATTCTTCCATATCGTAACGAGTTTTCTCAAACAGGTTTCCGTATGAATTCGTTTTCTCATCGTACAATATTTTAGAACAAACGTAACAAATTCAGCCAAATTTGCAAATATGCCAGAATGATCGTTCGATAGCTAATTTGCGTTATTTTCGTTCCATCGATATTTCTTAATAGAAATAATGATTAAAAGGTAAAGCAAAAGTTTCATACTTGGACTCTGTTTTCAATAAAATATTATTCGGAATTTATCCCGGACCATGAAAATCGAGAAAAAATATTTTTACAAACCCGATTCACTAATCAGAATTGGCTCGAAAGAGTCCAAGGCTGCGAACACAAGTTCAGGTTGAAAATAATGCAAAGAATTTGAAATAAATTGGGTCTGTGTTCTTTATCGAGTTTCAGCAAAACATGAAACGCGCATATATAGATAAAGGAAGCTTATTTTGCGAGGAATGTCTCCACATATATTGTCTGTAATACGTGAGATTCCTCTGTATAAAAGATGCACATAAATTCCAGCAAAAGTGCCGGTAGATTTGTACCAAGAGCACGGCCGAATGCGAGCGCACGAAGAAAAGTATTTTGAAAAAAAGTCGAGTAGGAATACATCGATGATGCATGTGACTTTGCAAAACTGCTTTCTAGCTCGCGCTCTCGTGCTACAGTAGCAAAATATGAAAGAATTGTAGACGAGAGAGTGATCCGCGCGCATGGAAGAAGGTTAAAGAAAGATGGAATAAAAAACGATGGAGGAAGTCGAGCGAAGTTATAGCGAAAGACGTAAGTTCTGTTGTGCCCTCGCGATTTGCACTTTTCCTACTCGCTCCCTCCTCTCTCTCTCTCTCTCTCTCTCTTTCTTTCTCTCGTCAGTGATGCATTCTAGCAACATCTTTCCTGAAGTGTATTTCCTCCATCCTTTGCCATCGCTCTGAGCTCTCCTCGTCGCACCTCTCTTTCGTTCCACCGAGCAATCATAAAACCCTCTCGATACGGGGCATTCCTGACGGAGTACTCAATTCTCTCGTTGCATATTACGCACGAGACATTTCACGTGAAATTGACGAAAAAGCTAGAAAAACTGACGACGAGTTGATTTACCAGGAAATTACAATTAATTTGCGAACAATTGTGATATCGGTTTTGCGAAGAATTAGTCGAGCTCGCATATCCAAGAAATACTAATAAAATCGAATTGCAACTAGAAATCGTACAAGTTGTAGAGAAACGATCCGCGCCGGTAAAAAGTGAATTTACGAGTGAGTAAAAATTTTCTGAATTTCTGGCCTCAAAGACCGTTCGTTTGGATGACGTTTCGAAAATCGAATCAACATTTTTGGACGCTATAAATGCACCGAAAAATATTTTTACAAAGATGAAATAAAAATACGAATGAGAGTAATTCGATCGATTAAACGTAAGAAGACTCGTACACGCAATCTCATAAAATACAGTCCATAAAACAAGCTCTGAATTTGTGCGAATATCGAGAAATACAAGCGAGAGTTTGTAAAATGCGCAAGAGAACCAACCGGTTGGGTGACTTAAAATCTACATACCGTAACACACGAAGAAACACCTGATTACCATGAAACTTTTCAAGGGCTGCTCGGATTTTGTTTGTTTGTCATATATCTCAACAAAAAGACAATTTATTAAAAAAATATTGTTCCGTGACAGCGAAACGTTATAATAATCCATTCTATCATATTTTTATTTACCTTATGATTCCGTTATGATAATAATTATCATTAATATTATTATCATTATCATTATGGGTGGAATACTCGTTTTTATGGTGCTGTGTCTCGCGGCTTCGTAATTCGTACGCTCTGCTTCTCATTTGTCAAAGACACCGGTTAACTCGTATGCTCGTTCGAAACGAGTGCCTACTCTAGTTTATTAATACGCCCTCGTGTCTGTACACGAAAATATGTATATACTTATTAATGTCTATGTATGAAAGTCCGTATGAAGATGAATGTTGGTCTTCGAAGAACAAACTCATCGTCAAGATCTTCGCCGACGAGTTCACCTCATATCCTTCGTATGACCACACGCCGTGTTGCGTCTCTCCTTCTAAAAAACACTCACGTTGCCAGTTGCGTCTCATGAGTGACCAGCGATTCTTAAAGGTGTCCGGTAGCACGCACTCTGCCCGATAATCCACTCGTTCTCGGTATATATATTATATTTATTTTCGTAAAGCTACACCTATCCGTTGGCAGCCTTCGCCTCGCATCGTCGTCTTGTCGTTATGCATCTTCGTTATCAATCCTTTTTATCATTATCGCTCCTCATAGTGACGTTTCTCTCGACCACCGGGACATTGTCATTATTTTCTCGTTGTCTTCGTTGACAAAAGTTCGATCGACGTTCTTTTTTTTTGGAACTTTTTGCTCGCGAATGGACGAATTTTTTCCCTTTGGGGACGACATTATTGAGGGAAGGGTCAAGGCCTTTTGAAATTGAAAGTAAAAGATTGCATGGACTTATTATCACGTCCGTGCTGCTGTTCGAGACAACAGTAAAAACAGAAATGAGAATAAGTGAACATTAGACGAAAAAAAAGGACGAGAGGACATCGTGCACGCTCGGTCGACCGAGCGAAACCCTCGCGACGAGGTGTTCTCGTTATAAGACGAGCACAGCCGGAAGTTCAACTTGAAACGAAACGCTCGTTGTGTCGTTGCACAAACGACGAAAGGGGACGCTTTGGACTCGAGCTCTTGACTCGTCACTCCACGCCATTTTTTTACTGCCAAGTATTTAACGAAAAAAAAACGAAATAGAGTGCTCGTAGGAACTCACTTGAATAAACAGTCGATTCCATTGAGTCTGTGCGCGAGATCGTAAATGCACAAAGTCCACCCTTGTTTTGTGCAGATACTTGGTGGGCTCGAACAAAAAACAAACCAACTATTAACCCAACTTTGAGGCACAATCGTCGCTCTTCATTCGTCGCTGATGGATACGTGAATAATCTTTTTTATTTCGAATCACGCAATCTCCTCTTTCCATTCGTCCACCATCAAAAAAGCGAGTTTCGTCCACAGCCTCGTGGCATTTTTTTTTTCCAAACGCTCTTTTTTCTCTCCTCACTTTTATCAGCGTGTGCTTAAACATCCACTCGAAGCAACGCGACGTCGAAAAACACACCAGTCGTCTCGTCTGCCCACCGTGACTTCACAGCCTCAAATGATTTATCGGATCTCAGAGATTCATTCCAGCTCTAGACGCATACCATATACATACGTTTTATACGTGCATACGAGCTTGTATGAAAAATGGACGTCGTTTCATTGAAAAAACGCCTTGGAAATTATTTTATCACTGAAATAATGCTCCGCGTCCTGCCTCCTGAGGAATAATACATTTTCGGAAAATTTCTACACATTTTTCCCAGAGAAACGTTGTCGAAATCCATTTTCAATAAAAAATCAAAATTTTTGCGTCAATACAAAGAATTTCAAGATTATTAGAATTATTTGTTGAAAAATAACGTTCATGTTTTTTATATCAACTGAATTGAAAGATGAATTGCTTATGAAATTCACTTCGAGATATAAATTTCCATTATTACTAAATATTCGACAGAATGAAGTATTTCAACGATCGGAGTAATAAAAATTGTTCGGTAAATCGTCTCGTCACGACGAATCCTTCAAGAGAAGTATGCACTAAAAGCCACAGAGTTTATTTGCGTTACGAGTACAGTGTACCTTTGGAATTGTTCTTGTAGTATGCAGTTGGGAGGAGGAAGATTAACAGCAGCGGACACCGCGAATAAGAGGAACGAAAGAGACCGCGAAGTGGCAATTTTGTCAGCACGCGTTCTCTCGGTTCTGTTGCGTAATTTTTCCTGTTGTTACATAGCAACCTTGCCTCGTCTACGTTCTTGTAAAACAGACCTATACTTATATAACGCATAAATCACCCTCGCACCAACAAATACGAATTTATTTGATTTGCAAAAGTCTTCAGCGATCCACTCGCGACTCGACCTAGCAGTCGCTTCGAAGACCTTTCATTCTTTCCAAACTATTTCACAGTCGTTGCATTTGAAAGTATGCGAAATTGTCGATAAATAAAAAGCGTCGTCTGTGAACAAATCGATGTTCGTATTTTCTCTAAATTGTTGTTCTTTTCATGGATTTATGCTTTGCGACGAGAATTCTACAGTATTTTGCACGGTGTTGAAAATTCCTGCGTCAGCATATTCAAAAACGTTCCCTCGACGTCGAATGGATTAGTTTTTTTTTTGGCGTCACGCGACGAGGCAGTCCTTCGAATAATTAGGACGCAAAGTTTCAGGGACCATCTGGATGCTGCCTGCATGGAGCTGCTAACCCAAATAGTTCACATATTTTTCTACCTGAGGCAGAAAAAAAAAATCAGGTCGGAACGAGCCAGTTCTATGCAGTATCCCGCGGTTGTTAGATAATGAACGTATTTCTCTTTGGAAGCCGAAAAATCTTTCTCGAAAATAATAATGATTCGGGCAAGCGCTATGGAGATTCAGTCTGAACATATTTCACGTAATAAATCTATGAATGACCGTGATGAATTTGGAAACATAGCGAACGAGAGTGATCGGAGATTCAAATGCACGTTGGATTTTTCCTGCATTTGTTTTTTCTTCTTGCTTCTCATCCAACGTTCGATAGTCTCGACTGATTTTTTCCTGCATGCAAAGCAGCGAGATTATTTTTAACTACCATTGTAATTAATGTGGCAATCTTCATGGGTTTTCCTCGCAGTGGATAAGAAGCTCGAATCTGGTGAAAATAAATAGAGCAAACGAGCTTGAGCTGCGTGAAGGAAAAAGCCGATAAATTTCTTAGCCATTAATTGTTCGATTAGCCATCTTATTTCACTCGAGATCACATCCACGGAAAACAGTTGAGATATAAAATAAAATAGAGAGACTAAAAAATATGCCAGCAACTCGGGTTTCCACGTGCTTTATTACCGAAAAAACGTGGTTGAGGAGACTGCGCTGTTGCCTGGACTGTCGCGTATATTCTCAGTTGAAAGATTTAGAGGGCTTTTATTCTTCAGCAAGTACCGCGTGTATGCCATCTCGCATATAACACGTGCGTTTACCAAGCTGATCGAAAAGCTCTTTCGCCCCTTGCTTCGAGCCTGGACTCGGCTATAAAAAAGAAACAGACGAAAAAATGAAATAAAACGAAACAAAACATCGTAAAATTCTTCAGGGCGCACGAGCTTGGCACTTCTTCAAGTTTCCAAGTTTTTATTGCTACCGCGATGACGGGATTCCCCCCTCTGTATATTTCAAACTTCTTTGGGATAAATCTCTGGATATATCTCACAATTACGTTCGAATGAGCATAAGCCCGCCGAATAATTTCAAAATATCAGTGAGTTACGTCGTAAAATCGTGTTCATCTGAGTTTTAACCGAAAGAGAATTTGTCCATAAAAAACAACAATTTATAAAACTGAAGAAACAACAAGAATTTATAAGCTTCCAATTTTTTATCACGAACTCGAAAAATCATCAGTTCATTCCTCTCCGAATTACCATTCGAAAACTCCGTTTTTATTATGATCGTTCGGATTATTCAATTTGAAGAATTTTTATCATTCAGAAAACTTTAACAGCAGAAAAACGGTTTTTTTTCCTAAGGGCCGTAGCTCGGAGGCTGCTTCTTACTAAGTATATGTTTTTTTTTCTATTGACTAATATTTGATCGTACCCTCGTGAGGATTGATGACAAATCGTATCCTAAGGATAACACGCGGTTGGTGTCGTCAGAGCAAACAAAAGATTTGTCCACGTGTGTTTAAATGTGCTCACGTAAGTGTGCGTGTTACGTAGAGAGCGCGTGAAAGGACGAGATGAAAGGACATGGACGTCGGCTAAGGATCAACGGTTTTCTTGAGACTTTGACACTGAGTCGTCGCGGCAGCAGGTGGTGGCAACCAACAGTAGGAGTGAGTCGAAGCGAATCCATCCACAGGGGTTGTCAGTCATGCGGCAGGACTGCAATTACAAAAATTAGCCTTTCAATCCAAAGAACAATGAAATTGAACGTCACAATGGCTCTGTATATCGAGGCGAATATAAAAAATTTAAAAAAAAAGGATAATTTTCCTGTTACATAAAAATATCGGTTACGAAAAACCTTCGAATTCAATTATTTGGTTTTATCGATCAAACGGCGAACGGAAACATCAGCTTCGCTTAAAATTAAGTTGCAATTACCGACCGTGCGTCATATTAGCGTTTCGGCCAGCCGTTGGACTCGACGAGACGCTGATCGTGACGAAGCACGAACAACGAATCAAATCTTGCATGAAAAACGAATAGTCTGAATATTTTTTATCGAAAGACGTAACACACGAAAAAACGAATGGAATGAAAAAAAAAATAGTACAAACAGAAAATAAAATGAGGAAAAAAACACACCGCATCAAATCGTAACTATGAAATGTTCCACTTTTGAATTGAGAACCACAACAGGATGAGCCTTCCCCTTCTTCTTCCTCCTCACTTCGTTGCATTCCGGTGCTTTGGTAAAGGCGCAGTTCACATTGAGGCCCAAAACTCGTCAAGGGACCAATCGCCGAGCTTCTCTTCGCCCCTCCCTTCGAAACGTACCCTTGGTCTTCTCGCCACCATCTCCACATGGCCTTTTTTTGGGCCTTCGCTTTTATTATTCTTTAACCACTTCTGAAGATCCTCGAAGTGTCTGCTTCGTATTGTCGAGATATATCGCTTTGGCTTTCGAAGTTAGTAATTCATAGTGCTCTGGAACGATACTATTCAATCGCCGAAGCCGTTTACAATTTGATCTACTCTGGTGATACGGTGTAGAAGTGCGTCGATCAACTGGGTCTACTGGTTGCATTGGTTTTGGTGTACGTGACGATATGTGCATCGCTCTCGTGCTTGACGAGGTCTGCCCAACGATCATAATATTTCTAATCAATAACGAACCAACATCTTCGTGAAATACCTCGAATACGATATTCAACTAATTAGAAAACCATTCGTTCTTATCAACAATTTCTTACACCGAGAAACAAAATTTTTCGACCGCGCCAAATGAATTTTGTTGGTTCGAATTTCGTTGGATTAACGCACGACCCAGGCATCACTAAGTTAGAAAATCTATAGAGCCAAGTGTATGACATTTGACGTATTTCACGAAGCCACTTAAATGTTATCACGAAAGTTTAAAACGACAATTAGTTAATCGATACATCGTTCATATAAACAGCCGAGACCCGAATTAACGAATTCGTTTTTATTTTTTGTTACAGGTAAGCTGAGTGAATAATTCCTTACGCACAAGTTCATCAATCGGTATGTGTGTTTATATATGCGTTGAATATTTCTTCAGCCAATTTTCACGAGCACGAAGATCGAAAGAAAATTTCTGACAGCAGGAAAAAATTGTCAATGGTTCTTAAAATATTATTAGCTTGTTCGTGAGGTTTTAATTTGATAATTTCTCAATCCATACCGTAATTAAATTTGCGAACTTGTTTTTTGCAAGTGAAATGAAATATATCGAATTCGATATCACAGGGTTTAATTAGCATGTGATTACATTTGGATATTCATGTTCATCTGGCTAAATACTGGTATTAGCAATAAACATTGTTATTACTAGTAATGCCAGTATAATTTTTATCATCGTCGAAGTTGAAATGAAATATATTATGCAAGTTTTCTTTGAAATTCAAAACATTAATTACTATGTCGCTGTCATCTTCTTCCGCAATTGTAAATTTCATCGTGCATAATGAGAGAACTACGTGCAAGTTTCGCTCACGGGGCAGTCAGCGAGAGACAGAAACCGATAGAAAAGGAGAGAGAGAAAGAGAGAAAGGTAGCAGGTAACATAACTGTTTCGACTAGTCACCTGACTTTACGATATACTCTTTGCGTACCTTCTCATCCTTCTTCATCTCCTATACACTTCCTCCTCCTCCTCCTTCTTGCTTCTTTCATGCATTTTCCTCCGTAGAATAGCCTCCTCTGCGGTGTATGTGTGCTCAGCGTCCCTGAACGCTCGGTCTGGTCCTCCACGGTCAATGGAGTAGCGACCTAGGCTTCTCCGATTCGTCTTGGAATTATAACCGTGCATGCTTCACGCCCAGACGACTTCCGCAATGAGATTGTAAAACGAATGAAAATAAAAGTGTGATTACATACAAAAAAAATCGAAAGCAACGCTCTTAGCTTTATTGGAGCGATACTTTGCGAATAAAAACGTACGAAACCGATCAATTTTTTCATTTTTAAAATACATTATACAAAACGATATTTGTTTATACAACTTTTTGGGAACCAACTTTTTAAGGCTTCAGTACAATAATAACCGATTGGATTGACTAATTTAGTAGAGCCCGAAAACGACATTAATTTCATCCTCGCGCGGCATTGACAACGCGCGACATTCCAAAGATGAATGAAGCTGCAGGGAAATCTAGTTGCGCGTCCACTAAAAAATAGGCTAGAAAATCGATGGCGTTGCGTGAAGATTGTTGGCGAACAAGCACCTGAAATTCCTGACGCGTATTCCATACGATTGTGAGCTCTCGATAGTCCAAGTAATCGCGAGAATTGAGTCTGTAGAGAGATGAATAAGATGAATGGTTATAAAGCTGATTAATGGGAGTGCGATGGTCGGTTCATAAATTCAAGACGCAATGATCGGAGTCGAAATGCAAAGGGTGGTTGAGAGAACAGGTCGTGGTTGGAAGGAGGAAGCGATGGGGTTCGATCGATTGATTTTAATTGATCGAATGACTACAGGCAAGGGCGAGCACTTACATATTGTGCAGACGGTCGAAGCTTCAAACACCAAAAACAAAATTTTGTTGGAAATGATCGAAATTTTCTTCGATATGTTCGACTAAACGTTTTTTTTTTTAATAATTCCAAAAATTGTGTCATCGCAGCAAGAAATATCCTCGAAAGTCTCTTCGGAAGCAAATTTTTGTCATTCCAATCGTAAATTTCGCTGACGATTCCGTTAGAAATCGAATATCCTGACAAAATGACGAAAATTTTGAAATCATCAAAATGTCGACGATTTTTAACAAAATTTCATTTTCACTAAAGGAGCCTATACATAATGTTGAAAGTTGAGGAAAGTGTCATTGATTATTTACAAAAACAGACTGGCGCCAAGAGCTCAATAAAAACTGATCATTTTTCATTGGCACCCAAGAATAGGAGTGCGCATTATCTAATCAAACGAATTTTTCATAAATTCAATTAACGCTCGTCCTCATTTTTTCACCCCAGCTCGCGTCCGAGGCGAGATCATTCAGCATTTGAGTCGCGTTGATTGCTTTTTTATCTGACTCTGGAATTATTAATTTCGCAAATATTCATTGTCAGCATAAGAGCAATGCTCTAGTTAATTAATTATCGCCTGCGTTCGCAAACTGCGAAATCTCGAATGCAACGTAGCGACGAAGAGGTTGACTAGTGGAATTTTCCATTTACTCCGAGCATAACCGCGGATTCTTTTTTTCCGCGTGTCTTCTCAGTCACTCGCTGCATGTGACTTCCAACTAACATTCGCCTCTTTTCTTTCTTCTGTTATACCAAATTTAAATTAGACGCTATATAGGCGTGCCATCTCGCGTCTCCATGTATTTCTCTCTCTCTCTCGCTCTCTCGCTCTCTCGCTTCTGAAAAAAAGATCTCAACCGCACGATATAAACCCTCACGTTTTGTGCTCTTTGTTTCCTACTCTTTGGTGGTGCCCTCGTTGCCGCTGGTGAGTTACTCCAAACAAAATTCCCATGACTAGGATCCTTCGGAGCGAGAAAACCCTTATACACGTTCAGCTCCGACACCGGAAATAGAATTCTGATTCGGACTCCCCCTTAATTGTTTATTTTCAAACGCAACTCTTTCTCACTCACCCTTCATATATAATTTTGATCCGAAAGATCTTTTCTAAGATTAGTGGGGAGTTATTCATGTCGAGGAAACATTTGTCAGATAACGTTTAAAATTTTTTTCATCAAGTTTATTAAATTTCTATGAGTCAATCGAGTTAATTTCCATCATTTTTGTGTTACGAACAATAATACATTTTTTTGAAAATAATTGCAATTATAAAATGGCGGTACAAACGTGAAAAGTTTCGTAAAATTGATTATACACATTTGAACGTTTATGTGAATTGGCGCAGAGAGCCATGAGCTCCTGGAATATAGTTTTTTCTTTCGCTCTTTTACCGTGACGTTCGCCTGGACACGTCCAATTAAGATCCCGTTTAAATTCACGTGAGCGCCCGCGCGCGTATACCCGCAGTGCAATCTCGGCTCTAGACCTCTTTCCTCTTGACCGCTCAGCCTTGCTGCTTTATCGGAGGACACAAAAGAGACTTCGAGGAGGATAACACGTCCTTCGGAGACTTTTATCGTTCACCTCTCGTTTTTTTTCTTCTGTCTCTCTCTCTCGTGTTCGTTGGCTTTGATTTTTGAATTCCGTGCTCCATGCATGAACTTAGAGAATGACTCGACGAAAAGCTCACAAGGGTGACTAAAATTTTGGGACTGATGCCCACGTCGCGAGACATCAAAGACTGTCATGCTCCTTCGAACTCGAGGCCCGAAAAATTCTCTCCTCTTGATGAATCTTGTCGCACAAGTTTATACGATGTGTGGGTTTTTGTGTTGGTGTATGTCAACCGAAAGCATCCACGAAGCAGATGCAACAATATATACACATTGCGATAAAAGTACAAGATCACGAGCCCGAGAATCCTCTCTCTTTCACATCTGAAGTAATTTCGAGACGTTGACCCGATCATTTGCCCCGGGAGCGTTGTCGTCATCCTCTTGGCGACACGCGAGACGTGTAGACAGCAGAAAAATTACGCGCTACAATCTCGACGATTTCACGAGACTCTCGTGGCAATCTCTCAATAATGAGAGAAAATCAGACATGTAGAAAGACATTTATTCGTCGCTCGTCAAAACAATCTATTCGATTTGGCCTCTCGTAATTTTTTCTCTACACGTCGCTCCTTTATTTTTTTATTTTTTGCCTTTCTGAGAGCCAGCTCTCAATTTCGGTCATGCCAACTTCATGCAAATGTGCAACACTCGAAACCTCGACGTTTATTCTTGAAATATTTATGAGCGCCGCGATAACGAAAAAAAATTCATTGTCGGGAGGGTGCAAAGACGAATCCAATAATAAACGTTTCGACCGCGAGGTTACTCAACGATGTCTTTATCTTTTGGGCCAGATAGTAAGTGGAACAGAAGTTTTCCAATATCGCGTAATAATTAGAAAAACCTTTAATCTCAGCAAATACAATTTTTTATTTTAAATTGTACTTTTTTCCTCTGTTGGTCGCCACCGAATAACTTACAAAAAAAATATTTGCAATGCCGAAAACTTTGTTTTCTTTACCAAGATCCATATTCCGTTAAATCATACGGAAAATTAAATATTTTCCGTTAATAAAAACTTTTCTCGACTCAAAAGGATTTTTCGTTGGTAATTTTTAGAAAAACCAAATCCATTGTTGAAAAAACAAAATTTCAGTAAAAATCTAATAATAGTTAATTATTGGGATGATCGTACTGGCAAGCCCCGGACATTTTTCGAAGGCCATAAACAGCCGTTAGTATTGTCTATTGTTCGATAAAGCTGTGATCAAAAACTGCATTCCGCGATTACGATAACGCATGCACCAGATGCTGAGAGTTCCCGTTCCCTGACCAGCGAGCGCACATTCGTGCTTCGGGAATATCACAAACGAGAGCACAGAAAAAATGCTGCTCCCGCAGATAATGCTCTCGCCACTCTCTTAAAAGATGCTCATCAACTCGTTATTCATGATCGAAGGGATCGCTCTGACATTTCGGAACGATTCAGTTTGCCTACATTCCGAATAATCTATCGAATGCGGAAACGACTCGAAGCATTCTCATTCGCTGGAGAACGCAAAGCGTATATTAGNAGCGAGCGCACATTCGTGCTTCGGGAATATCACAAACGAGAGCACAGAAAAAATGCTGCTCCCGCAGATAATGCTCTCGCCACTCTCTTAAAAGATGCTCATCAACTCGTTATTCATGATCGAAGGGATCGCTCTGACATTCGGAACGATTCAGTTTCACTACATTCCGAATAATCTATCGAATGCGGAAACGACTCGAAGCATTCTCATTCGCTGGAGAACGTAAAGCGCGTATTATAACAATAACAATAAAAACAATGAAAAAAATACATGATTTTTCACAAATGCATCTAAAATTTCGAGTCATAAAAGTAAAAATAAACGACATTGAAATTTTCTCAGAAAAAACGTCAAACTGTAGATCGTTGATTCAATAGGAATATTAGAATTTCTCGGAAACATTAAGAAAGCACAAAATTCCGAAGTTTACAATCGAAAATCTATTTCCGAACACCAATTAGGCTGATCACCAGTCGAGGAATTTACCGAAAAATGACAAGCAGAAAAAAATGAAGGAAAAATAAAATAAGTTGGGAAGTGTTCGAATAATCGTTGTAGCATTCGTGCACGTAAGTGTTGAAGGTTTAGAGAAGACGATGGAATAAATTTAGCATTTGTAGATTACAACAACACGTTTTACATTCGACTGCACTCATATTCCTCTTATCTTCGGTTTGCCATCTCCGGGACTCGAAAAAAAAATATATTCGAATGTATTTTTGCAGTCGCGACCACCCACTATGCTTATTCGTAAAAAAAAGCGACAACAATGGAAAAAGAGCACGAGGACGACTCGGAGGAAAGGCATAACAAAAATCCATGTGCAATATGCATTATGGGTGACGGATTCCCGAAACTCCGCCGTGTAGCTTCGTTATCCTAATCGTTGATTAATTGCCGCGAGGAGTAGAACGTTGTGCTGCCCTCGAGGGCATTATACGTACATGCCACTAAACACGTCCGTGAAAAATGACCGCCACGGTGCGAGAGGCTAAAAAATATTTTTTCGAATATATTAAAGCCCCAGCGACGAGGGAGAATATTTACTAATGTAATCTCCGATGCGCTTGATCAAAAAGCCACCATCTCGCGCCCCCTCCCTCGCTCGTCGTCCTTCCCCCAATCCACAATATTTTTATTTTCCCCCAAATTTTCCCATTCATCATTTCCTCCACCAATACCGTCACGATTATTCAATCCATCGGCGCAAAGCACCCTGGAAAAAAAACAACCCCTACGAATACAAAAATGAATAAGACGAATTGGAAAATTGTGACTCGTCAATTTTTTGAGAAAAATACTAATTAACGATGCTGAATTGACGTTGATGACGCGATCGCAGCAGGTTTGAGTTTGATCGATTTATCGAAACGATTTATAAGTTTCATCACGACGAAATAAAATCCAGAAGAATTCTCATTGCGCAGCAATATGCGCACCAATACAGAAATAATAATATCGACTGTACGCGATATGGTGTGACCACTCAACGTTGAAAAGTTGGGTAATTAAGCCCTTTTGGTTGTTAGCTGTGCATACATCTATATTTACGAGTCATTAGCCCACTTATATATAGACATCTATCGAGGTGTACGTGTGTACGTATGAAGAAAATTGTGTTTGTATTAGACGCGCGGGTCTCGTCGTCGCAGACAGTCGTTCTCGAATATATGCAAGCCGGAGTCTATACTTGGCCTCTTCGGCCACACTGGGCTGTAGAACAGTTTCTCAAAGGTCTTCGAGTGCATCGTATCACAAGTTGTTCTTGCTCTGGCTCTTCCTCGCGTCAACCTTGAGCCGCGGTGTCTCATTAACTTTCCTATAGTAGATTCAAACGCGTTTCCTCGATCCGATATTTTTCTCGATTTCGTGGCTCAATGGTGAGGACATCGATAGAGCTGTGTATTGAGAAATAAAGTCTTAACTTCACCACCTGTTCGTGTGAGATCGTCAACCGCGTATACCTCATCCGGAGCAACTGGTTATGAAATAGTTCTGTTATAAAATCGTGATATACATTCTCATCGATCAAAAACACACATCCATCATCTTTTTTCATCCGCGTTAATAACACATGAACGACGACAGTTTCCGAGTCTCGTGTTACGTCGTACTGCCGAGAGTCACCGCTAAAACTAATCATATTTGTTACGACGTTGAAAATGTTGAATCGAGGCGAGGATGTGGAACAGTGATGTGGTTCAAATATTACAGAGGATATTACGACGTGAGAAAGTGTCAACTGGACTCGGTGAGTTCACGTATGAAAATCCCTCAAAATCTTCATTTCTATTTATTATTATAAATATTTATTCAAATTTTTGGCATTTCACGAATCATCGAAATTAATTAAACAAAAGTTTCTCTTGTTTGCAATCATTTTTTACTGCTTTTTTTTTACACTCCCAAAATGCATCAAATCGGCAAATGGATCGAAAAGTAAAAATCGATTATTATCGCTTTTGCGAATCTCGTCGGTTCGATGTGTTTGGATAGAAAAAGCTTCTTCAATGTAAAAAATAGTGATCAGAGTTATATACATTAATGTAAACTGCATGAGAAAAAAAAATGGTCCTCGCTCGAGGGAGGGTCGTCGCTAAAACGTGAATGAAGGGCTTTGCTCCCGGCTGTACGGCAAGCGAGAAGTTTTCTTCTTGGACGAGCTCCAGTCATCCGGTTATTTCGATACATAGCCCGCCTCCGCTGCAACACTTCGGTCTCTCTCAACGATCTCATTCTCCCTCCCAAGCCCCGTTCGGCCCTGCAGCATTGCAGACGCGTGTTATTTACTCTTGCGATCGCCTCTCTCGTTTCATTCGTGTCATACGAAAATTCTTCTATTTCGGTGCTTCATTTTCTGCTATTCCGAATTTAACGGACTTCGGAAGTTGGCTCGTACGGTATCGAGGTCAATTAACGATAGTATCCGGTTTCGGGATGTCCCCAAACCTACGAAGAACGTCTGCAATAAATATCTGCGACGCTGCAGTAAAATATCGCCATTTTCGATATTGAAATTGAGCAATCAATCGCTATAAATCGTCAGCAATTAATGCAATCCGCATTAAATATACACACTCTTTTATTTCGAATACCCACTCATTTTTTTCTTCCCCAGTTAATATTCGACTGAGCTTTGAGCCTAAACAGCTTAAAAATGCCGTTAAGGATCACGCTGAGGTAGTCACGCCGTTATTGATGTCTCTTCTATACTCGATGAGACATAACTGTCTCGATGTTTTTAAACTTTTAATCTATGTATCTCGGACAACTGTCCGTTGTGAGAAGAACAAAAAATCTTGGAATCAAATAATATTGACCTCAGACTCTTCTCCATTTGTCCTAATGTTTATTATTTATTTATATAGAAATGTGTCAATGAACGATCATTTAATTTCCTTTTTCCTAGTTTCGTCGTCAACGCTGTTTGCTGCAAATGAAGAATTTTGGAAATATCAAAAATTTCACGATTATTGAAAAATTAGTGAATAATTGGACGTTCAGTTTGTTGGGAATAGTTGGATTTTTGGTTTAATTATGCCTCCTTTTCTTACATTGCCAAACTGTGGATAATTAATGACCTTCCGATGGTTTTCCCACGTTTTTTAGTTTAAATGAGTCTCTCGTTGTTATATAAATTTTATAATCACATAATAGAATCGAAAGCGTTGGAGAAAGTCCAAAAAATGAATGTGGAGTCGTCGTCGCGATTCCGCTGATCGGTTTCTTTTCTCTCGCCATCGGTGCGAGATGATTTTTTATTCTCACCGTCCACACATTTGTCCTCGCTCGGGGATCCAAATCTTTGCCACTAATATGTCACTGGTCGGCGATGATGACACGTCAAGTGGGAAAATCAGCTGTTCACTGGCTTTATCTGAAAAGCAGGCCAGGGGGTAGTTTCGGCAGTTTGGATACTCGCCGCCAGAGTGTCCACGTCCTATGAGAATCGTATTGGGCCCTGTGCAGCTATACTCGGGCCAGTCGGTTTTTCCCCACCCAGATCTTCGGACCGGGAAATCCCTCGGGAGACTCCGAATCGTCGGATTTACCGTCTAGCCTCGCTGTCCCTTTTCGGTGTTGCACAATTGCGATCTGTCGAGTGGCGAGATCGACGAGTGAAAAATCGATTTTTTCTTCCGCACATATCGAAGATAAATTTCCCGGCAAAAGTGAAAGTGATTCTTCTTTTTTTTTGTTTCGCTCCAACATTTTATTATTGTTAAAGGCGTGGGCAATGTGTTTCGACGAAATTGGCGATTGTTTCGTTCGAACGAAGAAACTCGGGTCGAAGATTCGAAGACTTCGAAAGCGACAACGAAATATCGACAAATCATTTCTTCAGGTGAGGAATATATACAAGAGAATCTTGATGACCTTTCTTTCACGCGGATTAGCCCAAAGGCTCAAATTTGCATTCGTATTCCCCGTTCGTAACTTTCGCGCGAGCAAGTCTAGACGATATTACGTTCCGAATCGATTTATAGTGTAAATATATTTTTTGCGAAAATGCTGACTTCTAAATAACAAAAAAAACAATCGTTAGATCGAATTTCGTTTCGATAGCGAACGAATCGAGCAATTTGCACGAATCTTACGTTTTAACAATCTTTTTACCCTTCTTCGATAGACTGGGTCATTTTGACCCAGAATTATCAATCCCAATAGACACTTCCGAGAACTGTAAATTTTCTTGCACCAAAATAAATGTTTTTTTTTTTTCAATTTAAAAGAAAAACCACGTCAACTTAATTCGATAAATATTTTTTTTTGGAAATCTCATAATTATAAAATTTGCGACAAAATGTCTTTATTTATCATGCGAAATATATATAGAGGCTTCTCATGAATTGAGAAGCTCTCGAGAATCATTACGAATTTCGCGGTAGTGATATTTTGCGGTTTCGCAATAAAAAGGGGTCTTTGATCGCAGCATCTATTTCGATTGCGATATACATATGTATATTACGACGACGGGAGGTGGTAATTGAGAATCCGTGAAAGTGAAAGAGTTTGGTCCGGAAATTCGGGGCACTGAGCTCTCGCTCGACTCGCTCAAGATGCTTGCGCCATTTCTCCCTCCGTGGGATTTATATACGAGCTCAGTTCTCCGAGTGTGTCAACGCACTGATGCACTTTGCACAACTGCTGCACTGCGCCTCGCGACTCTCGTACTCTTCCTCCTTTACATATATGCGTATAGGTATATGGAATTTTGGCAGACGGTCAAGAAACATAGTCTGCGAATGTCCGGCGTGATGATATTCTAGATTCTGGGAAAACTCTCTCGCAGTCGCCTGGCTAGAGGAACGAAGAACGATGCAACTCTTGAGACGAAACAGGCAAAAGCTGCAGCGTTTGAAGTTATTTTAGAAAAGTAGGCTGGTGCATCGACCGCTCCTTTGCGACACGTTCATTTTTTATACTTTCGATTTGAATCGCTCCTCCAATGCCGACGAAATTGTTTTTGATTGACAGGATAAAAAGAAAAAAACTTTTTTCCCATATTTTTAAGGAAAGAAAAAAAAATCCGGATAAAAATCAAATTTTGGGATTTTAGAACGATTTTCTTGAGTGTCCTCGTGTGAAGAAGAAAAAAATCACGTGTTACACGACCCACCACCAAGCTAAAAGACGAAAATGCCCTGCACCTGTTCACCATGCCACTGTCAGAATACGTTGAGACACTTGGAACATCGCGGTTCGGTGGGAAGAAACGCTTCTCACCCTAGGCCCTCGGGAGTCACGAGGTCGCAGGATAATGCGTGTGTCACACGAAGAATTTTTTTTTCTCGCACTCCCTCGAACGCTGCAGTCTCGTGGTAGAAACTCGAAACCCCACGCCACACGTAATCTTTTTCGTGGTAGAAAAACAGACGAACAGGACGTTTCAGAGCTGACAAAAAATTCCTATGTCCCAGAAATCCCATGTTTTATTTCTTCCATCTCATGCTGAGATATTCCGAAATTTACATCTTGTAATAAATTTGACAAACTTTATTCAGAGCAACAGCAACTTTTTCCTCCACTTCTGCAAATTCGCTTTCATGAAAATGAGGAAAAATTTTTTTTGCTCACGATGTGTGCGAATAAATGAAATTTGGGTCAACGTTTCCGCCGCTTCAATTTTATGCACCAAACCTTTTCCCAGGCCCACCCTAAATAACCTCGAAAAAAAATATAAAAAAATAAAAATTTCGAAAGACAAGTTTTTCACACTTTCAAAGTAAAGACATTTTTACAGAGCGTTCAGCGATTAAAAAAGGCAAAAATAACGCAGTGATTTATGAAATCAAGATAATCTTTATAAATTAGCTCATCTCCCGAGCACTTTGCTGTCAGGAAATGTGCCTTTGTATACTATTATTGCAATGCAGAGACGACAAATGAAAGAGACAGTACGAGGGCCAGACAGAACGAGAGAAAAAGAAGCATATGTAAAATCGAGAGCAAAGTGTATAGCGTTAGAGGTTCGCGTCGCATTCCTACGATGACTAAGGGCTTACTTCGCTCACACATAGCCCCTTCACACACATATATTTATTTATGTATATATTGATATATAAATAGGAGTTAACAAGGTCGTTGTCGGGACTCTCCGTGATTCAGTCACGAGAAAACAACTGACAAATCTTCGACACCGAGTCTGTGAATGTTCCCAGCAGCAAAAACAATCAAACGTCTGTGTGTAAATTTGTGCTGAATTTCACAAAGAAACGTGAGCAACGTAACGCGGATAATTGAATGAACTTGACATATAGTTTTATTCATTTTACTGTTTGGCAATGTTGATCGTTTCAATAACTCATTAAACATTTCAATGCTGTTTTCATCACATTATTTTTTATTATTATTATGTATTTATAATTAACGTTAATAATTTGATGGAATCGACATTCATCAGGAAAAATGAACCAAGTGGAAAGTTTTAAAGCTGCTCGAAATTGTATGTTAATTTCAGTTTCTTTTTGGCAAAAAATTCGACGTTTTTAAACATTTCTAAATGGAGTAAAATAAAAAGATGGAAAAAAATTAAAAACCCTTTTTTTTTTATTAAATAAATGACACAAGTGACGATGAGTTTTTATTGCACGTTGTAAATATAAATTATAAATTTTCGTAAGAAATCACTTGCTTTGTGAACGTTACAATAGAAAACGGATTTGGAAACTGAAAGCTTTGAGAATCTTGATGTGATTGAGAATGCAAATGTTTCATGTAAATGTTTGCCAGTGAAAATCGCTGATTGTCTGTAAGCGATCCATCCGAACGATAGATCACAATCTTCTTTGCTGCCTATCGTGCTTAACCAAGAACCCCTCGTTCGCTCATTCTCTCAACATCGTCTGTCTAATTGTTCTCAAGAGATTTACAATCACCCGAGGCACCGAGTGCTGAGCTGGTCTACGGTTTAGTATACGATCGCCTCGATCGTACGGGGAGGTGTTATTTTTTGACGATACATGCAAATTAACTCCTTAATCCTTAACCATCCATATTGAATGTTATTGCTTCAACTCTGGTTACGAGAATGTTGAGGGTTTATCATCGAACTGAAGAATCTGAATGTTTTAAGAGAAATGAATATTTCTCAACTTTTTAATAAAAAAGGTTCGTTCACTAATAAATGAAAAATAATAATTTTTCACAGTCCCTGAACAAATTCAAAAAACGATATGCATTTTTTTCTCAATAAAAAAATTAATTTTGACATATTTCGCGGCGTGAACGAGTTTTCTTGATTTTCCTTACCGACCGATCGCGATTTTTGATCCAACGTGCGTTGGCAAATGGCTGGTAAATCCGGTGCCGTCTTGTAGCTGAAGCGACCGACAGAAGTAATCCAGTGGTAGTGGTAATGATGCTGAAGCGGTTTATCGTTGTAGTGGTTAACTACCGAGCGCCAAGGACATCAACTCCTTGGTGAACTGATCGCTCGGTTGGCTCGCGAGCTCGCGAGTCTCTCGTGGACCCTATCTCGAGATCTATATACGCAGAGAGACGCGAGCAAAGATGGAAAGAGCGAGAGACTCGCACGACGACACGACCAACACATCTCATCTTTGCACCCCCCGTCTTATCTCTTTCTCCGACCTCGTCATCTCATCTCTCGTATTTTATATGCAACGATGTGCAAGCCCTTCCAACTTTTTCTGTGCATCCTAAATCTTGCCAATCGTACGCCATTTTTTTCCGCATCAAACAAGTTGAAACTTAAACAAAAAAAAACTAACCGACCACAAAAAAACTGCGAAAAGTGTGGAAACAAAAATTTGTAGCAAGTTTTATTTTTTCTCGTTTTTACTGAGAAATTAAATCGCTCCTCTGATGAGCTGACCGTCGCATCACCGAATATCGTGAAAAATCATTTACAAAGACTGATTGCAAAATCAGGAAATATTTTCCATTAGTTTCGAAGCCGTGGTGGTAACTTCCAATTAGCTGGATAATGACCCTTCGAGGTAATTAAAAAACAAGGTGGTCGTGCTTTGGAAAATGACAAAAACGATCTTCGTAAACGTATTAAACGTTCGAAGACCACAAAAGTGTTCTGTTCAGTGGTTCATTGCTGATGTGTCATCCGGTGAATCTTTTGGGAGTACCTTCCCATGGCATACCCGGTGGAAATGAGTGGGTGGCTCGTTTAGGTCCCCCAAGATGGTCTTATCTTATGGTAGAAACAACTCAGTCACAATGACGTCATTCTCATTACACACTGACACTACGAGTATAATGGACTTTTAGCACTTAAGAATTCTCTGAGAGATTTATCACTTTACGTTTTAACAGCAGAAAATATGTTCGCAATGTGCTCTTTTTTATATTTTTTCGGAAATGAACAATCATTGAAATTAGTATTCGCTTGCGTTGTAGTTTGTTCGTGAAAATACATTTAAATTACATCAATTTATATAATTCAAGATGGTTCACTAATTCTGCTGAGAAAAATTACGAAATCTGCGTCGCATACGTTTCACGAGGTCGTTTACGTAGGTTGGGTAATTAGCTCATTACTAAAAATCCAAAACCACCAAATTTGTCAACGCCACATTTCTTGCTCGTATTTTTCGACAACTTCATTGGGAAACTTGAAAAATAATGAAAATTTGAAAATACGAAAAAATTTCATTACATTTCGAAAATTCAGGTGAAAACATTTGAAAACAAAATCATTGCACGCATCAGGTTTTTGGAGTTTTATTCACAAAAGCTCGAGAGTAAAGGGAAATCAATTATTGCCCAATTTTTCGATCGTAACACTTTCTGCAACGAGTCCCTTAAGCTGAAATGAGAGTTTGAGGAATTTCGAATAATATTTTCATTTTTTTGTCGCCACTCTAAAAATTTAATTGAGACTAGAATGAATTATGATTGTTGTTCGTCATGAGTCTTCTGCCTCACGATTTAATGCACGTAAATGTACGTAAATGTACGTCATCGAGAACAGACCGTAGAGCGCAGGGTAAAGAAATTATTTTTCCTCGTATATGTACGTGAATAGGCGAGTAGCTATGCCAGTATCGTACAGATATGCCAGTGAGAGAGCAAAACGTGATCGTCCTGCGGTTATCGGCAAGGATCTTCACGAGAATTCCTTTCATACACGTCGTCCTGCTTAGTCGCCGTTCACAAACTACCATAGACACAAGTGCATATACGTATTCGAGTAAAAATGTGTGGGCAGCGTATATAAAGACATAAAAACGAATACATATGGATTCAATTATTTTCCGCGAGCTCAGGCAGCATCGGAGAATCAGTGGTCAACTTTTTAAAAGATAAACAATCGTCCAAAAGGAATTGGCAGTCGCCAAAATCTTTCGAGAGACGATAAAATTTTTCTAACATCGATGTAAACAATTTTTTCATCCCATTCGATTCCGCATCTCGTGAAAATCGACTCGGCCAAGTTCTGACGGTAAAATCTCTTGATAATGTTAACAGGCATAGTCTTATCTCTCGTGGCTGCTGTACGCGTTTGCTGTACCATTGTAAAATGAGTTTTCAAAGGAGCAGAAAGGGAAGGGAAGAGAAAGAGAGGGGCGTAAGTCTACGTCGAGCAGCGAGTACGGCACGAGGATAGTCGTGAGCAATCCGCGAGAACTCGCGCGCGCGCGCGGCACTCCCATTCACCAAATTCCTTCCTTTCATCGGCACCGATTCTCCTTGGACGACATACACGACTTTTAGATTCTCTCATTACAATCCTACTGCACAGCAATTGCACTGAACAACCCGCAGGCAAGCGGACAAAAAAATCATTCGTATTATCATCGATTTATCAGCTAATTGGATGTTTTTCATATTTTGATAATCGACGCGAAAAAAAAGTATGTCACTGCCCTCATTTTCGACAAAAACTCTGCTGGAATTATCTGCATCGAGCGTTAGATTGAGAAATCGTTGGACAAACGTCCCTTAAATGCTTTGCACGTCACAAATAATTAACCGATCTACGAACTCGCAAAAAAAAACCGATCGAACCCTCATCCATTCCACTGTCGAGACAACGATGAAAAATCACTTATTTATTTTAGATATTTTAAGTTCACAGCCATAAATCGTCGAGAGAAAAAAAAATTCTTAAAATCAATCATCCTGGAGGAACAGGCAGGAATACGCGGAGAGAAAATGAATGGTCTGTCCGTATTTGTCTCTCTTGCAAAATTTGTTTCCTCCATCGAGCCAACGATCCAATCATTTTTCTTCGCTTAAAAATTCGAGTAATTTTAATTGAATAATAATAAATCTGGAAGGAAATATTTCTGAGTAGAGCTTTCGTAAATGAACGTATATACAGACGCGGACGATTTGCACGAAGAATGGCAAAAGTGCAACACGTGGATTTGCTCGATAAATCGAACAACACCGCGATCGTACATTATGTCGAAATAATCAACGATCTTTCATGTCAATCGTCCTCTAGCGATGTAACGCACACTCGCAAGTTCCACGATTGACAAAGCTTGTAATGATAAATCTTATGAGCTGTATTTCATAGAGTATTATAAACACACCTTGAATATATTTGTGATGACAACAGACAAGTGCGTTCGTTGTATTTTACTCGTGTATGCTCGCGTCTTTGAGATTTTTTTATTCGTGTGCTGTTTCCAAGAGTGAATGGAATACGTACGATGTACCAACAGGATTGCAGTCGTACGGAGCTGAAAATATCGTAGTCTCTGGAAGACCTCTCGTGAGACCCCCGGTATTCCGAGTGTGGAAAGGATTCCTTTATATATACATTTTGCTTTCTTTTACTTATTTACGAGCTCGTTTATGGTTTATTAAATTCTTGTACGAATGTGAAACATACGAATACGATGTCAAGCCTTTAAAACGAAATCACGAGATAACCATTTTTTCTACATAAACATTATTCATATTATTTGTTCGTGTATTAGCCACGAAACGTACAAATCCAATAAAAATTGGCAGGATCGATAAAGTTGTGATTTTTTTCGTCATTTTGAGTTTGAAAAATCAGTGACAGTTAAAAATGGTATCAAAATAATACGGAGAGAAAAAATGGAAAATTTCGAAATCAAATGATTTTCATTGATGTTTATTTACATTTTCGATGCTCTCAGTCCGTTTTGCTCCTCAAAATATTCATCGAATCTAAGGTGCTTCAAACCTCAAAAGGTCAAAGTCGTTTTCCACGTTGAAATACGATTTGAATCTCGAGTGGTTTGAACCAATCTGTTGCACCTCAATCAGAGGAAACAAAATCATCGTTAACAAGAGTTTTCATTGCAAACGTATTCTAAGCGAAAACTTCAGATCCTCGAAGCTTAAGACTCATTAGTCTAAATACTTTGTATCTCATGTCGTTCAGAAGACATTGCTCGAAAAATGATAAATTTTTACGATCGTTCGAAGGCTTGCACTTAGCTGGCTGCCATTTTCGAGCTCCTGAACATTTTTCCTCTTGTCGTGCTCGTCTCGAGAATGCTTGCATATTATAGTCACTTGTAACATACTCACAATATGTCTCTTATGTATGTAAACGCATACACAGATATGCATGTCGTACATGCACACACGTATTACAGTGATTTTATGTCAAGTCGCTTATAATGATCGCAGAGGGGCTGAATCATTATTATCACGGACGTTATACAATTTCTCGCGAAGCAAATTACATCTCAATCAAAAGAGTAACCTCCTCTTCTCCTCGTAGTACGGAAAAAAGTTGAAAAAAAAAACACTTGCTACGAGCAGCCTTGAATGAATACTTCGCGCGAGACTAATCGAATTCATTGCCGCAGGTCTGTTCAATTCGTAAGAACATTTAGTACAATAGCAAGAAGATTAAAAATCCTATAACGAGTAATCGTCACAATGATGTATCAAAATAATAAATAATGATTAATTATCAAGCGATTAGAACGTGTGACGCGATCGCGTGGTTCCTCAGTCTCTGCGCAAACTATTTCAGTACAATATTCAAAACGAGTTCAACGTTTCTTTTCAACTTTTTTTATTCCAAACATCAACACAAAAACCATCGCGCTGTCATCGAAATGTCGAGCCTCCGCGTTGATTCGAGAAAGTCGCTTGAAAGTAAAAGTTTGGAATAGCTCAGAGGAGCATTACGATCTCGTGAGAATCGTTCGCACATGAACCCGCACGTCTGTCTGCTGGATTTTTTCTATGCAATACGTACATAACTGAATTTGAGTAAATTATAAAAAGACTGAATTAATTCACTTCCTCCCTTCGAATTCGCATCACATTCCGTCCAATGATTTTATTTTATTTTCCTCGCAATATATTCTCGAATGATCGTAGTCACTGCAGCAGGTTCTTGGAATTCACTGCAGTGCGTAAACGGCAGAATACAAATGTCAAGCGATCTTTGTGCGACCACGAAAGTCTGTCATCACATCAACAAACTCCTTATTGCGGATGAAATTGAGGAACTGAATTTTCGTAATTGTTTACAACGCAGTTGACCTGTCGGAAAACTTGGCTGGTAACTTTCGAGTCGTTACAAAATACAAGTGACGAATTCTTCCATTAGCCTGACAAGTGTGAAAGTTATTCAAACGATTTTCAGACAGACATTCTCATGTTGTTCGTCAAATATTGACTGTCTACTTTGAGGCCGATAAAACTATGATTTCGGGCAGATGTTCGAGACATCGATAATATTGACCTTTCATTTCTGTCTATGTACTCGTGACATAACGAAGAAAAAACAAATCCCTATTGAAAGTTCGTTGCAATCAAATCGATCATAAAACTTACGAAGAAATTCATGGTCCACTCTCTCGTTTTCTGAATTTCTCTCACCTGAAAAGTGTTTACACCTCAGAATCGAAGGATAAAACCATTTTTCGCATTGGACGATTTTCAGATCTCAGTGTTGAATCAAAAAAAAAAAAACAAAAGTAATTCAAACTTGTCCATTATTTCATGAAAAAAAAACTTGTTGATTTGATTTTTTATTTATTTATGTCTCTGGGACTGTTTTATCTTTATCAATTTAGTCTTTAGGCGTGGCTGATTTGCTCACGTCCTGCCCTCGGCACACAATCCTCGACCTGGTCGAGACTCCGCGTACGTATATATTATGTAGCACAAATTCTACACGAATGTGGTTTGTATGCGTGAGTGGAGAGGCGAGTTTTGTAACTCTCAGTCAGACAGGTGTTTCATTGCGTCACATTCATCTCGAACAATTTGTTTACCACCTTTATATACATATATATCTGTCTCTATATGTATATACATAAACATATAGACACTTAAATGCTCATAAACGAGAACCGTGTGGAACGCATGACATACGAAGCTACGTGTGGTATTCGGTGCCTTGAAAATCCTTGGGCGATCACTTTAATCTAGAAAAAAGAAATCTCGATCGATTCATCACTAGGATCACATTTTTCTTTCAATTCGAATGACACGGATTCACAAAAAATTATTGTGCCAACTCCAAAATGCGACGATTACTGGAAAAAGATGAGAAATTATTTTCCAAATTACGAAAATTACACCAGCCCTTCGCCGCGAGGTGCCCATTATCGATTAGTTCCATCGCCCATGTCCATTTTTTCGAAGAAACTGCATGTCATCATATTTTGGGAAGTATTTGCTTAATTAGGAGAAAGGCCTGATGTTGGAAAAATCACGAAATATGTATCACGTAATTAGGGAAGAGAATATATGGATGTGACAGAAATAACGAAAGTTGAGTTATCGTCACAAATTATCGATGAGCGTTTTCGTTCTCACGATAAGTTTTTTCCTCGAAAAACTCCAGAATGTCCATTGGAATATTGAGTAAAAATTCTTGTAAATGATCGAAGTAAAAATTTTCAAATTTTCGGTCCTCTTCCTTGAGAAACACTGACGTAAGGTTGACTGAACTTTGTTGACACGTGCAACTGTTACATCGTTTTATTAAGTAATCAACATGTTGGAAAAAGTCAAATTTTGGGATCGTAGCGGCATATAGATAAAATTTCTTTTCATTCATACGAACAGGTCGAAAATAAGAAAAACCCCGTTGGTCCTCGCGGCGTCGATGACCGCTTAACATTTTACGTCGCTCTATGTGTCTCGACACATTTTTCGCTTCGAGGATTAACTAAAAGGGATTTTGAGATCGGACAGCGAGGAATTCTCTCGCCCTCTTCAATCGTATCGAATTTCTTTCATCGCCTCGAATGATTATAATACGAGGTCGTTTGAATCCGTCATTTTACCGCCTGCTTTAAATCACACGAAGCTCCTGCCCCTTTTTATTTACCGTCTCATTTACGCTCGTCCCTCTTGAGAATATTTTCGAAGCCAGCAGTAGATAATCGAGAATTACGTCCCAGAAAAATCATTCAATCGACTTAAATTTCTGTTCAAAACATTAAATCGAACTTTGGGCTTGGAACGTAAAATTTCGTACCATTCCAGAACCAGTCTCTGTCTTCCTCTCGATCGTTAGACGCAATTAAAAAATAAAACTCTTAATTAAAACTTCGCACTCGAACAACTTGGTTGACAACGATCGCTCCAAGAGCTTGCAAGAAATTTGTCCCAGTTAGTTCACTTCTGACCTTAATTACTTCGCCAGCGGAACAAGGAGACACTTGAGAATGTGAATCACTGCATATGCAGAATAAATAGACGACGATAACTTCGTCGGTTAGTTCGACTAATTTTGATCATCGCGAATAAAATTATTTTAATTCAGCGATAAATACGAGTAGTTCGTAATTAACTCCAAAACGGAAACCTGGGGTCGAAAACGACCCCAGGCGACTTCCGTGCCCTTCCTCCCTTCGTTCTCCCATTTTTTTATAGTTTCACCACATTTTTTTACTGATTTTCCAACTTCAAGCAAAATTGCCTCTGGCTCACGTGATCCTGCATTAAAGCACGAAAAAATGAGCCCAAGTTGAACCCTTTTCGTTAAATTTTACCGGATATATGAATTTTTCAAAATGCCGGTTACGGGAACCGGAAAAAAATATTAATTCGATATCAGAAATTATTGTCTCATCACGAGTCAAATTAGCCATTGCGTCCATCGGCTACGTTTTCACACAGAACTATTCACTAGACACGTAACACGATCTAACAATTTTCTACGAAGCATATGAAGCACGTGTACGATAAAAAATAATGGACCGCGTGGTTGGTCGTGGTGAAAGTTTGCGAATGTATACTCGTGTGTCAATGAGATGGCAAAGATTATATGTGTTCGAGTCTTTCACCTGTATCCTCGAGAAAACAGGTGACAAGAATTCCACTATGCACGAGAGATCGTCAGAGGGTGTGGTTGTGTGTGTCCGTGTGTCTTGCTCGTCTCAGGACACGTCGTTACGTACAGACGAATTTACTCGCGACAATACATAATGATGAGAAAGGAAACGAAAACGCGGAAAAGTTCTGAGAGGCCCTCCAATCGACTGCTCTTTGGATATTCTCCAGCCTTCGCTCTCGAATGAACTCTCACTTTTTGTATGCTTCACATTTATTTACCTACCCATCCAGCATCCTTTTAATAAGTCATTATTGTAGATTAACTTTTAACAGAATCTCAAGCCTCAATGATCAAAATTGTTTACGAATGACTTTCGAACGATCTCTTTTGACAAATGATCCGCACGAGCATTGATATCGAAACTCGTAATCGCTGTGCATTTATGGTAATTATTTCGTATCTAATTCACCGTGACAATATGCCGAAGTTTTACAATCCAACGAAACTCTTGCGTAAATCTGTTCTTTTTGTTGCTTTAATTTCACCGGATTTCACGATACGATATTGCGTTCTCGGAACAATAATGAATGTCAAGCATTCAACGGTATTAATTGTGTATTTAACTTTTGTGTAGTTTATCATTCGCTTGGATCTCTGTCCTTTCGTTGACATAGAAAAAAGCCTGTTTTGTTGCTAAATCCAAATCAACTTTTATGTGGGAATAAAATTGCAGATACAGATTTATTTTTGTTATTAGTCACAGCTTTGTGAATTACGCTTCGCTGGTTAACAATCCGCAGCCTTTATCAACGTAATAAAGTCAAATGCCAATGCACACATGCATCAGAAATCGTGCTTGTGTAGATAACTACACAATGAATGTTAGTTCTGTCTCTTTCCATCGCGATTACATGTGAAAGAGTAAATGCTTCGTAGATGCCTGTACATATAATGGCAATAACCATGCATGTCGCCCATGTGAGCCATTCTCTTTCTCTCTCCATCACCCTCTCCCTTTCAGAACACTTTTTTCTCAGGTAAATACCTGTCCCATAGTATAGTATCGCCAATTACGTCAACCGCGTATAAGACTGTCATCACTCCCCATAGAAAACACGATCTTATAAAATTCCCGTGGGTTTTCTCTATAATCACATTTATAATGAAGGTGTTACGCTGATAAATCGATTTAACAGTTTATTCGTAAGATCAATGAACACTTGAAAAATACGATATTGAAGTTTGCATCGTTGAGGTTGAACAAAAAATATTCCATATCCATTCACCATTTTTTAATCCTTTGGGATCTCTTCAACTTTCTTTGACATTCATTTTTTTTTGCAAAATATGTCAGTGACCGACACTGCATTTTTATTCTCGGCTCTGCAGAAGTTTTAAATTACTTTTCGAAACCAATCAAACATTTGTAGTTAAATTTTTCATTTGAAACTACTATTGTAGAATTTCCAATAACCAAGCGCTGGGGGACTTATCGTCACTCCATTGTCAACCAAATGAATTTTTTTCAATGCGGAAATGAAAATTTGCTATAATTACGGTCAATTTGACGATGAATCGGAATTTTTCATAAAATTCCGATACGCTCTATTCGTCTAATCGCTTATCACCAAATACCGTTAGGACGTATTAGGAACACCGTAGCACTGGACGATGGAGATAAAAATAGAAAATCGTAGCGGTTCTACGTCAATGCTCCATGGAATTGGTGAGATCAATAAAAATACCTTAAATGTATAGTTTTCATTATACTTATTGTTTTTTTCTGATTCATACTCGATGCGTAGCTCCAATTCCTTTCGTTGCTCATACGAGCACCAAGTCGCGAATGAAAAGACTGCCGGTATCGACTTATCGAGCTGCTATAAAACTCGAGCGTAAGTCGATGACACAAGTTCCCTTTTTATACACAGTCCCAATCACCTGTCGGCTCTACAGAATTGTAAGCACACTCTGCCTTTTCTAATCGATCACCTTCTGTCAAGCAATTCTTGACACTTTAAAGTCAGACGGGCATAACCTTTACGATCGTTATTTCATCATGGCGATCACGATTTTTTCACATTCAAAACTGCGTCGCAAATATGCGTGATTTTTCAAACTCGCCATTATTTTTTTCTGTCGCCGAAACTCTTAAAAGGCGCGTGGAGAAATGTTTTTTTTTTTTTCGCTACCATAATTGTTCGGTGTGTATCGAACGTGATTACCATAAAAAACGTTTTCTGACTCCATGTGAAAAATTAATCTCGTCGGCGGAATGTGCCAACCAAAACCCTCTCGGAATCCAAATTTTTAATTTTATTTCCAATTTATTAGTGCAATAATCGATTGTTTGCAATTAACGCCATTGGCAGTACGGAAATCCTATCTGAGCGAACTGGAAAAAAGAGGCGATCATTACGAGAGTGATCTACCGGTTGTGATTCACTTTCCCGTGAAACGATTTCAAGGAAGTGTATATTAAATCTTGTGTATCAGTCACCCATCCAGTTAGTCTCCTCCTCTTCATTGCTGCTCTGCGTCGATGACGCGCATTTTTTCTCTCTTAAGTCTTAACACACATCTGCCCACAACACGCGTCCACACTAACTCACACACACACATGATTTATATTTATATAAATGTGAATACATACCAACACGAATTATACGTATACGTAATCGGAATGCCGGATAGGTGCGTAGTAAAGCGTGGGGAGGTAGGCGCGCAAGCCGTCTCGAGGAGAGCCGGGATAATCAATTCAGTCGTTTAAGCGCGAATGATACGAGCAGTCGTATATATTCTCCCTATAGGCGTCTTTTCAAAACGCATATTTTTCAAGAGTGAAATTAATTTTTTTCAAGTTTATACGAGCGTGAAAAACATTTCTTTGATTTCGATAATAAAATCGGTGGATTTGAATAGCAGCAATAAACATTTTAGAAAATTAAGCAACTCAAAACGTGCTGGGTACGAAGATCATTCGATTTTTCAAGTTAAAAAAAAAGTTTCATTGAATCCAACATTTTGAGCCGGGGTGTTAATTGAGTGATTTAAAATGTAGTTATTGGCTGCGATTTACTGAAGTGGAGCATGATCGATGGACCAATCTCAATCACTCAAAAGTTTCTGGATGCCTGCGCTGGTGCCCCGCGTTTAATTATTGCCGAATATTTAGCAAAGTATCAATCAGTCGAGACGGTCGACTATGTACGAACATATAACCGCGTTAACGAGATTAAAAATCTGACCCACGTGCTTCGACGATAATTGTCATAGTGAATTTAAAAAGATCGTGTGAGCAGGAAAGGAGTGGGAAATATGTTCGTTAAGTACGTGGACATGTTTTCGGACGAAGGATACGCGTCGGATCCACAAAACGTAGGTACACCGCGAGCTATAGAGTTTTGAATCGACGTTTCCAACACAATGCAGCGAACTCGTGACAATATTTTTTAGCAGAAACGATTTCTTCAATGAAAAGTTATTAACTCTGGAACCTAACGATCAATTATTTTCAAGGCAAACTCAACAAGGGGCACGTCAATGCTCCAACTTTCATTCAACGTAAAATATTCATCGTTTGCCGTAATAAAGTTTCAATTGGTTTCAATGAGTTGGTTCCTCGATTACGAAGAAAATGCTGTACGTTGAAGTGGCATCGGGTGAAGATTTAATTTTGAAAACTCTGGATGAACGAAATTTACTTTGGACACTGAAAATGAAATATTGTCAAAAAAAGTCGATATTTTGTTGACCAAGGTAAACTAAATATTTTTGAATAATTTCAAAAGTTTCGTCATTTTGACAATATTTTTTATTTCTAACGAAACTGTCAGCAAGATTGACGATCGGAATGACAAAAATTTGCTTTTCGAACAGACTTTCTAGAATATTTCTTGCTGCAATGACAAAATTTTTGTGATATTTCAAAAAAAGTTTAGTCGAACGTATCCAACAAAATATCGATGTTTTCCAAAAAAAAATTCTTTTAGCTGAAAAGATTTTAAAAATCAAAGAAATTGAAATTCTCGTGGGATAATTAATTACCTCGTTGTAGAGCTCTAGGGTCAAGAACAATTTCACAGCAATGTAAACGAAGCTTCCGTACTGTACAAATGGTTGAGAAATACTCTTTTTTATATTTTCAATTGTATTCGTTAATTGAGCCTCGTTTCAGTGTCTCCACAGCAATCAAAATACCTCACGTTTTATTCTTTCGCTCTGGTCTGCACTGGGCATATATCCAATTAGAGTTTTTCACTCCAAAATGGCGGGCAAGGTTTAGAAATATCGACCCAGTGATATTTGGGTGTTCGATGCTTGCTTCACAAACTTATCGATCACAAGCATACGTAACAGCATTGCGATTAAACTTTTATGTCAAATAGCAATGAATCAGCTATATTTGTCGACGCTGACTGAAAAAAATATGCCGCAAGCGGTGGCTGAAACATTGATCGCCAAAAGTTTCTTTTTTATCTGTTTCCTGGTCCATCCGTCAGGATAATCAGGTCGAGCCGTCAAATAAAGGCGTCGATAAATTGCACTCACAATAGGATCGAAATACACATCGATTTTCTACTGCGTAAGCTCGCTGCTGAATATTCAATCGATAACAAGACGAAACGATTGCGACAACTTTGTCACTTGGCGTTCCAGTTTCGAGGATTAAGGCAATCACTGATTTTCATTTAAAACTGTAATCGAATGTACAGTTAACTCCAAAATTCCACGAAATGTTAACAAACACAACAAACATCTCCTCACTTCGATATAAATATCGTTCATCTTTGAATTTTCATACCTTAAAGTTTACTTTATGAATTATCGAAGCTTTGCGAGAATATTCATCGAATACGTTTCTTCGATAGGTACTAATGGTATGGAATATTTATGAAAATCGACCAGGTGTTTCAACACGAATAAGTCCCTGCGTCTGTAAGTCTCGCATCGAGGGATTCTGTACTCGTGTATTATGTAAATGGATGCTCGCACTTACTCCAGAGATTCTCTTCCCCAAAAATGATCGGCCCACGTTTGCTATATATTCGTCACAAAGACCCGGTAGTTTCGGATTAAATATTAACATTTTTTTATCCCCCTGTCATGGCCATCGTTGATTGTACCTCGAGGTGCCCCGATACGTCGAAATCCGTTGGCTGTGTGTCTTTATACCAACAGACTTGATTGGCAACAAGTTCACACACTTTCCGCGAATATATTATGGAATATAAATTTTTTTATGTATGCGAGAAGACAGGAAATGACTGACACGAAATTGCAGTTCGTTAACCCTCGCGAGGAAAAGAAAGTTTTGTGCATTTCTCTTGTGAAGATTTAATGACGATTCTGCGTATCACCAATTTCGAACAAACAAATATTTTTTATTCACATTTTCTCTATAATTAATGTTGCTTGTTATTTCTTTTGCTTCCAGGTTCAGAGGCTAGCCGAGTACGAAAGATATCTTGGACAAGAAGCCCGGAATCTCCAGGTGGATAACCCAGAGAGCGGTAACGTTTGTAGCGCTGCTGTGCTACAACGTGGTCAGCTCGAGGGTGATCTCCATCGCATTCAGGAATTATTTCCCGGTGACAATCTCCGTCTCCACGAACGCGATGTTCTCACAACGGTAATTGATTGAATTATCAATAATAATCTTTTATTTCGTTTCCGGTTAAAAACAATAAATCGTACTTTTGATTTTTGTCAAAAATTTATGAAAAAAATTCTGTTTTCGATTTTTTTATTCCAACGTAAAAGCAGTAGTGCCCATAAAAATGGCCAAGCCGAATTTCTGAGGAAAGGCTTGAACAGATAAAAAAAAAGATTGAAGCCACGAATGGAAATGATCGTCGAGTACTTTTTGCAAGAATCGTAAATGTTTTAATAAAACGTTGGCGGAATGTTTGTGAATTTGAAGATTTGGCAAAATGCTCGTTACTTTGGTGGCGAAAAATAAAAATCAAATAAAAATGAAGATTGTTTTATGAATCTCGAGTGTGATGTCGCATTGGTACGTGTTCCAGAAGATGAAGAATCTCATTCGAAAAAGGAGCGGCGGGAATACAGGAAGGCTGACGAGGGTGCTGTCGCAAAAATCTCTAAATGTCACATCATCTTCGCCGGCGCCAAAATCACCGCCGCGGACATTTCTCCTCGAGACACCGGTTCAATTTACGACGGTGAGCAGTCGTAAATTCTCTTATCCCGATGCCAGAAGAAGAATAATTATTTATATTATCGCCGTTTTATCCGAGGCGTTTCTTCACTTGGCTCAAATTTATTTCACCACGAAAAATATTCGCAGTATTAATTGATGCCACGAGCGATTAGTGTCAATGCTTTTTTTTTTTTCATTGCTGAAACGATCGTCAATTCAACTTCTGTGTGTTGAGTACAGACAACATTGCTCTTTTATGGATAACGTTATTTACGATTGTGAGAAAAAGCAGCATAACGTTTTATTTAGCGAAATATCGTTGCGCAAATTATTCCGTAGTTGAAAATTCGTTCAAAGGATTTTCACGACTGAATTCAACGACAAGATTTTCACTACTGAGCAAAAAATCCCCACCGCCAGTTCAACGTCAATAAAACTCTAATTTTTGACAAATTTTTTTTCGACAGGGCATGCAGTCGCAAGAGAGACATTTATTTCTCTTTTCGGATCTCCTGCTGATCGCGAAAGCTCGAATCGGTGGTAATTTCAAACTTAAGCAATCGGTGAAAATGAGCGAGCTCTGGTTGACGGCGGGGCACATAGAAGATGTTGCGGAAACGAACAAATCGCAAGAAACGAGCTTCGTTCTTGGTTGGCCAACGACGAACGTTGTGGCGACCTTCATGTGAGTATTCTCATTGCAAATTATTTATCTTACTTCCGAAGCACGTAGGATTCGTAAATAGTAGTTCGGGTCAGAGAGACCCAGTGTATCAACGAGTATTTATTTCATAATACGTTTTTCTTTTCTTGACGTTTCCGTGCGAGCCGATGAAACATCGCATAATTTTCTCAAGCTCGCTACACCCAAGTATGATTAATTTACGTGCTACTCAGGGTTATTAATTGATCGTTAGTTTAGTGAGACACAAGGAAACTTGGTATGCACCGAAGTCGGCAAAATGTCAATGGGGCAGAGAGGGAGGCACTGAAAAGCCAGAGAGACTAGCATGTGACGAGCAGAATTAATAATAATAATAATAATAAAGAAAAACAAAACTAAGTACAAGACAAAAATGCCTATACGCCGATTCTGAGAACGCATCTTTTGCTTGTTGAACAGGACTGCAGCGGCTCGAGATCTCTGGTGGGGACGTCTGACCGAGCTCGTACGAGAAGAGAGTATGAAGGAGCCGCCGGACACGAACATTCAAGTCGTGTATCACGACAGTGACACGAACACGGAATACGTAAGTAATCTCAAGCATAAAGTAATAAACAATGCCATAGGCCATTTCAGGCCAAATCGGAAACACCTTTCTATTTATTTACCCCTTGAAAACGATCAAATATTCTCGCTTTTCAAAAAAATACTAAAAGATTTAGCCACTGGTTGCAATTCGCTATCAAGTCGATTCACTTGGAAAAGAAGCTGTTAATATTCGTTTGAACAAAAAATTGCACCGTAAGCCAGCGAACCAAATGAACGAAGAATCAAAATTTCCTCTGATACGATTAATATTTCTTTAATTTTTATCAAAAATCGACATTATTTTTTGGTCCTCTCGGTCCGATGTTTTGATTTGAATTAATTTGACGAGTATTGCGCATTTTTTGGGAAGTCAAAATACGTAAGAAAAGTGAAAAATGACGCGAGGTGCTTGATCTCAACGATTTAGCCTGGAATAGCCCATAAATTAAAAGACACACCGTCACGCCTTCTTTGCTGCGGTCCATTCTTTGCGCATACGCGATTCTCGAGTCTGGTTGCATCGTAGAGCTTCACTATTCGTTTCCTGATTCTCTATCCAACTTTCCAAACAAATTCTATTGGAAGCTCTAAAAAGAAGCAACATTCTGATCGTCAACTGAAAAAGTTGCTATTCTGTCATTTGATATCTTAAGAGAAATAAATGAGGATTAGGCAGACGCAGTTTGAGGCTTCGCGATGCATTTTTAATCTGTATTTTTAATGGTTTCGGGTCGACAATTAATTTTTTTTTTATTATTTTCAATGAAAGAATCAATTTAAAAGATTTTTATGTCATTTCCCATAAGCGACGCATTTTTATCGCATGGAGTTGTGAAATTTCTGAAACTTTGAATAGACCACGAATGATTTTTTTTTTTAAACACGTAAATTTTTACTGACTCGTCACTGCTTTGTATTTCTATATTTCTTGCCATGTCCCGTGGAACGTAATAATGGATAAATTTTGATAGCCCTCTGTCGAAAAACGTATGGAACAAAATCTTCAAAAGGTGCTTATAATTTTATTGAGCATTCAAAAATTTAAGGGTCGTAAAAAAACGTCTATTTGCCGCTTAGAAAATTCTTCTCATATCCGAACATAAATAACGATTATCGAACGTCATTTCACGCCGCGAGCATAGTCAGTTTTACGTGAGAATTCGAAGATTCGATTCACAGGGACATGCGGAGACTGCATCACCAGACTTCCCGAACGTTATCTCCCGAGCTCAGGAATTTTCTAGCCGATAAAACGCCTCGCTCGAGCGTAATAAAACGAAAAGAAAAATACTCACGAGAAAAACTTCCACTGACCATGTTCCTGGTTAAACTACGGGGAGAAAAATAATCCTCAAGTTTTTTGTACCGTGTCCTTGACAAAAAAAAGAAAAAGTTTATAATTCAACGACGACAAATCGACGCACGATTTTCATCGCACCTTTGACGCAAAAAATCAGAAAAGTATCAAAAAAATAAGGACGAATTTATTAAAAATCAGCGTAGACTTGAAATTGAACGAAGAATTTTTTTTTTTCTCTCGATAAATCGTTGAAATAAGAATTGATTTCGGTGTCAACGATATTAATAGCTGTCCTTATTTATTCCAGTGCAAGACAACGGAGGTCAGCTCGGAAATGACAGCGTCGACTTGCGTGAGTCTAGCAACGAGATTGCTCGGACTACAGGGACCTTTTCAACTTTGGGCTAGAACGTCGTCGGACGAGGCGCCATACCCATTGATCGGTCACGAAAGGCCGTTCGCCATTAAATTGTCGAATCTCCGACACACATTGTCAGCCGAGGAGGGTTTTGATCTGGAGCATTGTAACAAAAGTGGCCATGACACGTGTCACTTCATTCTACGTCCTGTGACCAAGTCACCGATTAAAAAAAATAAATCTAAGATAACCGGTCTTTTGAGAAGATCGCTGTCTCTCAACCCGAGTATATTTGGCGTTAATCTTTCGAGACTCGACGACAATGGCTTACCAAAACCGGTTCTCGTTATGTTGCAACAATTATTCGCCAAAGGACCATTCACGCAGGGCATTTTTCGCAAATCGGCTAATGTCAGAATCGTCCGCGAATTAAGAGATCAGATTGAATCGAGCGGCGATCCCACGTGTCTCGAGGAAGCACCTATAATCGCAGTCGCGGCTTTGCTCAAAGATTTCTTGAGATCGTTACCCGATCCTCTTCTCACTTCACATTTGTTCCCACTGTGGATGGCAAGCCTCGAAGCACCCAAACCTGTACAAACAATTAAGAGGTGAGAAAATGTCTTTTTTATTTTTTTTTTACTCATCGTAGAAATTTCGTTCTTAGTGTCCTCGAAATTTTTCTACTTTTATTTTCATTTCAACGCCCTGGACTGTCGAGTGCTCATTTTTCATTTCTTATTTTTTCTTGGAGCAAAACTATAACAGCCTAAAAATCTCGATCCATAAAACGAATCGTTGTTTTTCCTCAAGAACGTAAAATTTTTTTTTTTTTGAAAATAACGATTTGTAAATAAAATTCGTACGTTTTACGGAAAATTGAGTCAAATTTTTTTTTTCCACACTTAACGAGTTCCCCGGAGAATATTTCGTTCGGTGAGGTTCGGACAATAACGAAAAAATGTTTAATCCTTCATTTTTTTTGTTGCCCTTGTTGCAGTATTCTCGACCGACTTCCCAAGGCCAATTACACACTGTTGTCTCACCTTGTTTGCGTTTTGCATCACGTTGCGAGGAGATCGAAGCACAACTTGATGTGCGCGAGTAATCTTGGTGTTTGCTGCGGGCCGAGCTTACTGTGGTCGCAAAATCCATCGGTCAATCAAAGTCGAGCGATTCCGGCCCTCACGGAAATGCTCATACGACATTGCGAAGTACTCTTTGGCGAGGGCGTCACGCAGCTTCTCGGGGAAGAACGCAGTGACAGCGGTGCCGAGGAAAGCACAGATAGTCTGCACTGTAAGCATTTTCATTTTTTTTCAATTGCAACGAAAGTTTAGACGAAAAAAAAATTCATGGAAGAAAAATTTGTCTCTTGACAATTAATTTTTTTTTTTGGGGGAATGGAATGAAAATTCAATGAGTTTGAAATATTGTTGCAGCAGGTGGACTTTCAGTGGACAGCCTGGATCTAGAGCCACCGAGAAAGGATCACATGTCATTGTCCCGTGACTCTGGTTTGACGTTATCGGACTGTCAGTTGTTTAGCCCGGAGTCGCCGGTGGGTTCGGAAGATTCAGCAGTGAACGCGTCTTCCTCGAGTTTCGATAAATCCCTTTCGACGAAAGATGAGAAAACGAATGGGAAAAGTTACATACGGGGTTACAGTGGTTGGGAGGAGCGGATGAACGGTTACTCGCCGGGTTTGCATCATCAGAGCGTTGTCGAGAGTGGGCTGAGGGAGGACAAAAATCCGTTTCAACGGCAAGATTGGTTGAGGGCACAGCTGAAGAGAACGCCGCGTACGAAGCTCGAGGAGAGCGAGCATCGTAAGGATCGCTTTGACGAGAAAGAAATATACGCGAGAGAATATCTTCGCCAGGAAGCGTTGAAGGAAAATTGCAAGGACATTTCTTACCGATCGCAGTTCGATGTGTCGCGAGATTTGCGCGTTGACTACGAGCGATCTCCGCAATCCCAACAAAAACAGCAACAACAGCAGCAGCAGCAACAGCAGCAACAGCAGCAACAACAACAACAGCAACAAGATCCTTGTACCGATCGCGTCTCCATTCAGGATTCGGAGCAAGAATCAAACGGGGATTCGTCACGTTCTTCCGAACGTTACGAATACGCAAAAGATCGCTTCGTCGATTACAAAAAGGTGAAATCCGAGCAATATACCAGCAGAGATTCGCCGATATCGCAAAATGGCAGTTATCACTCGAGCAACGATATGTACGAGTACAAAAAAGTTAAAAGCGAGTTGTACACGAGTGCGAACCAAGAGACAACGAGAAAAACTGAACGGTACGAGCACGAACGTCTCGAGAACGGTATTTACGGTAATCGCGATACAGCCAATGAAATTTATGGCTCGAGAGAGCGGACCGATATTTATTCGTTCAAACAGACCGAAAGTATCGATGTTTATTCCGAAAATATCGATGATACCGAGAGGACGTGGCCTGAAACACCGCCTCCTCTTCCCCCCAGGCTCAGACACTTACCACCGGTTCACATGAGTCTCGAGGAACGACACAAAATCGCTGGAAGGTCAAGGTCCCTGCCACCACCTCCACCATATCGGCCACCTCCTCAACCACGTGCCCCCATCACAACGAGACATCTCGGATATCCGAGATCTCTCGTCGACGACGAGAGCTACGTCTGAGCCTCGACTCCCCTCGAGAAGAATAAACAAAAAACAATCAAAGAGCCATGTCACAGCCGGAAGAGAAGATTTGTGTTTGGGTGTTTTGAAAAACGTTCACTTTCTTTTCATTGTCTTGCTCATCGAGATATTTTTTTTATTACTGCCTAAACGTGGCGTTGGCGAAATCCACAAGCTCGATAATAATCCTTCGCGTTCGATACTGTGAGAAATTTTGTATTACCGTCAGTTTTTTTATTTTTTATTTTGGAAGAAACATTCTTGAGATTTTAAAATTGTTACGAAATTTCTTCGTCTCGACTATTTCGTAGCTGTAAGTTCTTCCCGAATCGTCTCGATATGCGAATCAATGCGTGAACATAAAAGTTGTACGTTTTTTTTAATCACCCTTAAGTTTACACATAGTGCAGAGAATAAACGAGCGCGATTCGAAAGTCTCGCCGGTCCTCGTTGTGACTGAACCTAGTCCAAACTAAAGCCCTCGATTATTTTGTTGAATTTTCAAACAATTTTTTCCCCGTCCGAGGGTAACGAATGACATGGATGTTCATACCTTCGTACAGTCGCGAGAAACGCTTTCGCGAAAAACGAATGTTGATTTTATCGGATTACACTTTTTTTTTAATAATAATTAATTAAGAAAAAATATAAATTGAGGAAAAAAAACGTAAAAACAACGTCGCTGAAAGAATCCTCGATGTTCGTTAGTATTCAGTGATTCAGGGTGCTTCCACAGCGTTAATGCATAGGCCGTTATTTCTACGAATTTTCGTTTTAGTCAAATCGAGGAATTGACGCATTTTTATAAGTCTATGATGGACGAGACTCGAGTCGAAAATGACATTTTAGTTTTGTTTGAATTTCTTAGAAAATAATAAGAAAAAAAAACAAGAATAAGAAGTTGAAATCGTTCACAATGCCAAACGCACAAACTCTAAGTCGACCGACGATCAATTTTCTCCAAGCGAGCATTTGGTCGTGACTCTCGCCAAGGTCTCTCTCTCTCTTTATTCCTTTTTTTCATGCAAATCAAAATTATTGCGTTGCATGATATTTTTATTTGCGATTTCCTCCTGCGTGAAAAAAAACACGACAACGTAGGAAAACTCATTAAGCCAATTACGAAGAGTCTTTTGTGAAATGCTGCGATTCGTTTTAATCGATTTTCCGTTTTTTTTCTTGTTGAATTAATTTGAAATCGCGAGAGCCGGAAAAACCCAGTCTATCATTCGACAAACATGACATTAACAAATAACTTGTGTTATTTTCAAACGTAACTGATAGTTGTAACCTCGATAATGCTAAGTGTAAAAAAAAATGAATTTCGTGCCCGAATGATAGCGAAATGCGATTTATTTAAACGCATTGTAAGAGATAATTGTTAATTAAATGAAAAAAAGCGCAAATAGATTATATATGAAGATATCTCGTTACATCTGTAAATAATTATTGAAGAAAAGAAATACACATGAAAATAATTGTAAACTTTTATATCGCTCGATCTTATGAACATAATTTACACGTGTACGGAATGCCACTAAAAAAACTATACGAAAAATAAACAAAAAAATGTATACTTATATAAATTATACGACACGATATGAAAGTAAATATATTTCGTATTTTCTACAGCTCGAGAGTTATTTTTCTTTATCCTCTGGAACTTGAAAACGTTTTAATACGTGAAGTGATCGGAAACTCATTTTGTTTATCGATCTCGACTTCTGATTGCTTTAATTTTCACGCAGCATGGAGCTTATTAATGTGTCAAACGCTTTTGGAAATTTTATGATGAAGAACGAAGAATTTGCGAGTCTCCAGCTGGATCGCCCCATGTTACACGCTCTCAGGGTACAAATTTTCCGAATTTTTCATTTTACTACGAAAATTCATAAGCAATGTCATTTCTTTTCAACGAGTCCGTTACTCTCAAGAATTTTCTCTCATCCTAATGTTATGCTTTCTCTTTAAATCTCAGAATGAAGAGCAGCTCAAAAAGCATACGCTAGACAGCCATTTAGAACAGAAACCTGTAGACCGAGCACTCCATCTTTTATCGTAAGTTATTTACTAAACCTTTCCTGATCGCTCTAAAACCTTTCGTGATACATGCCACTGTTACATCGATTTTTACCTACACATGTCCCCATTGAATCAACCCACCGTCCTGGTCAGTTTCAAGCGTAAAACTGCAACTTTACTATTGAATTTTTAAAATGCATGAAAATATACATTCTAGAGACTACTGTAGTTTCCAGCAACATTGGCTCGCCAGCTTGACGACTGTAGCAATTTTTTTACGATCATGTTACATAAAAATTTCGATGTTTTCGAATAAACGTGCGTAATCGGTTTTTTTGTATATTTTTTAATCAATAATCAAAGCTAACGAACTTTTTATATTTCCAGTAATTTTTTCTTAAATTTCTGTCACATTAATTTGTATCAAATTTTTAATTTCTCTCCACACGACAATTTTTTTGCTGTCGAATTTAGTGAAATTTCGTGATGCAAAAAAATAAAAATGAAATTTTTCATGAAACACGTGAAGTTTGCTTGATTAGCATTTGAAAGAAAGTCCTGCTGGGATTATTTTCAAGGGTTGAGCAACGATAATGAACAACACTTTGATGTTGCCAAAGTTGACGTATAGGCGACTGCGTGTTCGTGCATATTTAATTCTTCGTACGAGGCTCTCAAATCATCTTGGCACTTTGTATGCGCATGCAGAAACGCGGAAAAAAAATATACTCCGAGTTTCCGTTCGATACTGATTCATCCCGGGTGTGGTAAACGATTCATTGTTTGCCACGTACAGTAAACGATAATTATCGAACCGAGGTCTTCCATTCATTTATGTAATACAAATCGCGCACGAGATCGTCGTCAAAGAAGCACGATTTTCTATGGGAATTCAACTCCCCCATTTCAAGCCCTATTCATCGCACAGTGCCACGAACTCCGAAAACAATTATCAATTTTTACCAACTCACAATGTTGACAATACTCCAAACAGCATTAAAGTTTCTACGTAAAAAATTAACGTAATCCACGAAATTCGTGATATTTGTTTAATTTTTATATTTCTCCGAATTGTTATTTTCCTGTAAAGTATCTTCGGAAATCGTCATTTTCGTATTTGACAAAAAAACTTTTGAAAATCAAGCTCTCATTTGACTAGTGCGTAAGAAAATGTTTGAAAATTACGCGCCATTAACGCAGCACCGAACCGAGGTCGTCGACGCTCGTGCACTTCCGACATTTGTCGTGAAACGAGTCAAGCGAGGCACCGCACAACTCTCTACATCACGGATTCGGCTATATATACTCACATGCGTGTAGATATATATCTGTATACATTACTACGTGCTGAGATAGATCTCAGCTTAGTTTGTTATCCGCTTTAATCGTTAGTTGCGTTCGCCTTCTTGCGTGAGTCGGACGTCTTCGGTAACGTTAAATTTGTTTCTTCTCCCTCCGCGCACGCTTAGCGTTAATGCAGTGTTGATTTTTCGCTTGTTTTCTACCCCGAGGTTGTCACAAATGATCAAATATTCGTGAAGGTTTTTTTTCATGGTATAAGATGAGTGTTGAAAATGTGGCAAGAGGGAGGTGAAGCTCCGTTTGAGAGTACATCGGACACGTAAGTGAAGAAAAAAAGTATAAGAATTGCGCTTGTTAAAAAATTCGAAAAGAAATGTGTCCCCCTCGATACTTGTACCGAAATTCTCGTGTTTCGACCTTTTTTTAGATTTTCTAACGCGTTCTTTGCGAGATCTATAAATAAAACCTTCTCCACAAGCTTCACACGTGTATATATCGAAAAATGACAAAATTATGCATGTGCATCACGTAACAATCCTCGCTTGACACGATTCTTATCTTTTACAAGTTAATAAATGACCCACTAATCGTATAACTGTGATTGATGCCCCCACTGTCCTCTGGCCACTTTCTATGTGTCATAATAAAACGTTTGCGTGATAGGTCAGTACGAACCATTTTTTCAACAAGATTCATATCGCAGAATCCCTGCCGCGTGTAATTTCGGTTTCGATTACAGTAACAATGACTCTTGTAACAATAATTATCCTTCCCACTGTGTCCACTCTCTCATATTCAACTTTCTCGGAACTAACGAACGAGTAAACCTTTTAATAATATGGCTCAAGTATTTCTTCTCGTATTTACACAAGAATCGTTAAAAAATGTAAATATCCAAAATTATTTCGATCATGTATTGTTTTTCATAAAGATATACCAAAAGTGATCGGATATTTATGTCAAAAAAATACGAAATTTTGAAGAAAACAGTCATTTTGTCACTGTGGCTATCGAAAACAGAAAAAAACCAAACTGCATTCTTTTCCCTTACGTTTTTTATTTCTAACTGAATCTTTTTTGTTTGTTAATTTGAATTCAATGTTTAAAATCCAGACTTTCGTGTAGAGTGATTTTCAAAAAAAAACATTTAAACTCCCCGGACAAAATTAGTTTTTGGGTTATGATAAAAATTGTAAAACGTTAACTGCATGAATTTGCCAAAAGATAGAAATATTATAACGTGAAGTTTTTGAAAAAATTGGGATGTTCTCAGAAACAATAAAAATAGATTATGAAATTAATTTTCATGGGATTCCTATGACGCGGACTTCAATATCGTAGAAATATTATGAGATGTGAAAAAAATTGCAGAAAGGGGGAAGATATCCAGAAACTGAGTGTGATACAAACTCTGCCGAGTCTTTTGGCAGGAGACGCTCAATCATGCATATCAAGATTAATGCCAAAGATGCAGCAAACTCTGCCGACTGCGTCGACAGAGTTTCACATGGCTGCGTCGACGACCTTCAAAACAATATTGGAGCAGAGACTGGTCAGTCACTCGACGTTTACCCAAACATTCCTACAGAGTATTTTGAACTCTCTGGACAGTCGAGATCCAGGTAAAACTGCATATCTGTGAATTTTTACTCTAACAAATTACATAGTTCCAATTAAGCTCAGCGATACTTTGCGCTAATTCAAATCCTACACTTACACGACTTTGTTCTGTGATGTAATTGTAATGCATATGTGTTTGTTTAGCCGTTGCCCAAGCATGGCTGGAGACCTTACTGGATGTGATCGAGTTACTGCCGGCAGAAGTCATAAGGCAGGAGGTACGTAACAACACAATTCTTCTTACTCCTCCATTCTTTCTCAATTTCATTCTTTGATCATGAATTCGCATGAATCCAGGTGAATTACTTGCCTTACAACAATTTTCATTCATTCATTTTGCAAACGAAATTATGGGCGACGATTGAAATTTTTCCTACACATTGTTTTCATTGGAAATCTAAAACAAAGTTTTAAAAAAATTTCTTTTTTTTTTCTGCATCACCATGGAGAGTCAAAAAATGCAGTTAAATGAAAAAAAAATCATTTGGGTGGCTATATTACTTGCATTATGGGAAATGGAGTAATACAAAAATCGTTCTGAACTGACAATTTTGAATGAAGTCCAATCGACAAGCTATTGTGAAACAGGATTTTCATGTTTTTAGATCCTCCCGATGGCCATAAATAAAGGACAATTATCTCAGCCGGCCGGATCAAGAATAACGTGCAGCAAATTGATTGGGAAAATATGTACTCGGTTTGATTCACAGTTGTAAGTATTTTGACGATATTCTTACGTAATCTCTTTACAGGATTCATTCCATTTGTTCGAATCTTTGAGGACTCTGGTTTCCTTATTTGGTTCGCTAAATTCGAGATTATTCCATCCTCACTTTGAGTAGATTTTTGTCTCAATCTCATGATTCTCTTTATTGGAAATTCAGGTAACTTTCTTGCCGTATCAGCGAATAGAAAACTAGAGTTTATTTTCCATACTCTCGAAATTTAATGAACGTCAGTTAAAATATTATTGAGTTTGGAATTGTTTAACGAGGAATTTCTCTTTTTATTCTTCAGAATTAAAAAGGAAGTACTGCCCACGGTACATTCCCTGTGTCAAGATGTAAATAGCGACGTGAGAGCATGCATTTGTCTAGAATTACGTTACGTTGCCGAAGGCCTCGGTCCCGAATCCGTAAAACCTGCTTTGTTACCGTCTATCGTTGAATTAGCCAGCGACGAAGAGTGCAGCGTAAGACATGCCTCTGTACAGACAATAGTACACCTGCTGCCTCAACTTCAACCAGGTGTGCATTTGCAATCAGTGAAATCCACCACCACGTTTCTTAAAATTGAATATGACGTACGAAACTTTAATTCGTATAAATTTCACGTTATTCAAAACGATGGAACGTCCAAAGTTTTAATTTCGTTGGAAATTATTCAAAAAATGTTTGAGACCACCAGAGTTTTTTTAAATTGACTTTTGTAAATTAATTAATAATTTATATAATTAATATATTATTAACAAATTAAAATAAAATGAATAAATTAATTAAATAAAAACTTTGAATATTTGGAAAAAAAACTTTCTGAAACGTTTAATCTTTTTGTAAAGTTTCGGTTGGTTAAAATTTGGTTTCTCTATTGCAACGACATGATTTTTAATAAATTATAGAAATAAAAAAAAAATATGATTCTACATAATGTTTTGTGTCACCGATTGATGATTTTTTCTTTCGTTTTTCAGATGTAATAAAAAGTACAATAGCACCCTTAATGAAGAAGCTATGCGAGGGTGCTCTCGAATCCGACGACAGAGTGCTGTGTGTCATAGCCCAGGAGTTTGGGAAGTTGGCTCTCGGCTTGGAAAGTAAGAATTTACCGAAGTGACTTTTGTGAATAATGCTGACGATTTGTTAAGAAATTTTATTGAAACGAAGTTTTCTTCAGAATGTTTAACACCTGGAGAGAAAACGTGGTTCATCCAATATTTCCAACAACTGTCTCAATTAGGAGTTCCTACAATGAGGAACGAGGGCACCAAACAAGAGTTCCCCTTTGTAAGTTGGATCGTTCATTTGTGTGTTCTGGCGAAGAAAGATTTTTACGAAAGAACCAAAAATCCTTCGGAACTTTTCGTCGATTTATTAAAACGCAAGAAAATTTATATTTTTCTTTTTGCAGATAAGCAATAATCCACTTATAACCGAAAGAAACGTAGAATGTCGATGGCAGTGCGCTTACAATATACCAGCGATGTTCCTGTTCGTGTCCTCGGCCACTGAGGACGTAGAAATCTTGCTTCCGACCTTCACCGATCTTGCCAGCGATCCGTATTACATGGTCAGGCGTACTATCGCTTGTGGCATTCACGAGGTAAATAATTAGCCCGAATGAAAAAAAAAATGAAAATTCCTCTCCAACGACACTGAAAGTTTCGTCCATGACATCCTGCTTCATGATCAAATAACAAGAGTATCTTTCACTACAGATTGCAAGGATTTTGGGACCGAGAAATCATTTGATTAAAGGTGAACTCATAAAATTGCTGAAAGACGACTCTGACGAAGTTCTTCAAGGTCTAGTTCCACACGTGGCTGCAACGTTCGAGCTTCTTTTGCAGAGCAAAACGATTGGAACGGATAAAATAGTAAGATTTCCCTGTTTTTTTTATTTATTTTTATTTTCGACAACATTTCTGGGCTGTTTTACACTTTTTAACTGAATTTATTCATCCCATTCACGAATTTTGACACGAGTGACGTCAAACGTTTGAACTTTATGGATTTTTGTTTTTTTAAGATTTATTTGAACGTTTTTACTTCCATTTTCAAGGACTCAACAGCCATGGATCTGGGAAGAGCTCTGCTGAAGTGCGAGGCTGAAATAGCGAACACGAACAACTGGAGACTTTCGGCATTGATGTTCGAGCAGATGGAAGTTTTGCCAAAGTGTTTTCCGAGCGATATTATCTACACGTACTTCGTGCCCGTCGCACAAACGCGAGCTTTGAATGCGGTACGAATTAACTTCAGATTCGAGAGATTATTCTTACCGCCATTCAGAATTTCAGTGAATAAAGTTTCTCCAGTTGCTGATGAACATAAACTTGAAATTTTCTCTATTTTCAGAGACCGATGCCAGTTCGTCTCGCTGCTGGGCGGACGTTCCTCGTTCTGTTGCGTTACAACTTGAAAACTATGCAAAGGACCGCATTGCACAATCGACTGCACACCGAGTTCGCTTGGAGTTCGAACAGTTACGTGCGCATGTTGTACATTCACATGATGATAGAGGCGATGGAAATATTCTCATCAATGTATTTCAAGGAGCATTTTTACTCGGCGGTTCTCGCCTTAACCGAAGATCGAATCGCCAACGTCAGGCTCAAAGTTGTCACGCTCTTGCCATCCTTAAAATCGTTCATACGTTTACCATCGGACAAGGAACTCCTCTCGTCTCTCGAAGCAAATGTTCGTAAGCTAATGAACAACGAGACGGATCGAGACGTTGTTCACGCGCTCACTAATGTCATTCACAAACTGGATGGCATCGTCGTCAGACACGAAGGACAGCCGGTACGTACATAACGACTCTCTCATTCCCTTCGTCACTGAAACTCGAAAACTTTCCAATTTTCATAACATTTTCAATAATTACAGACATCGATGAAAATGGGTAAACAAGAAATTGAGGATTTAAGGAAATACGAGGAAGAAAAAAGGCTGATGAACGCAACGGCTGGCAAATCTGTCATCAGCTCCATTCAGTTGAGTCAAGTAACACCAACCACAGCAAAGAAACATTTGATGACACCAAAAATCAGTACGTCTATAAAACGATAATTAAAAAAAAAAAATACTCAAAATTAAAAGCCGACAATATTTTTTTTAATTTACAAAAAATCGTAGATTTTGTTTCAATTGGAATTTCGTGTTCTTCGTATAATCGTGTACGAACTACGGGAGATGGGCGTCACTGGATACCCACCACGATAAACAAAACCCCCGACAATCCAATTGTCGAGTGTTAAAAAACTAACAGATTGCAATAAAATGATAATAAACAAAAAATAATGCTGATGAAATTGAGAAAAGAGAAAATCGGATTATATTTATTGTCAATAATGCGATTGATCGATTTTGTTACCGCAGGTGGAACAAATCGGATACCGAACAGTGAATTGGGGATGGGTCGAGGTGTAAGGCAAAATCCCATTTCCGCCGAAACGGCAAGATCATCGTAAGTGTGCAACACACGAACCAAGTTTCCATATTTTTCGTTGTTTTTTAATCAATAAATGAAAATTTCCAGAGTTCCATCGAGCATTTCGAAGGTCAAACCTCCTGGAGTATCGATACCGATGTCGGACGCTCCAACTCGTGCATCCAGACGTAAGTCCCTCGCAAGCTTGACCCTCGGAATAGCATAAAAGTAATTGTTAACGAAATTTCATTTTATTTGCAGAAAATTCTCCAGCGTCGCGGATGAACGAGATGCCAAAGGCTAGGTGAGCGTCTGCAATAAACTTTTCAAATTTTTATACCCGCAAAATCCCTGCTTTTTTTTTTAGCTTTTCTACATTCCGCGACTTTGATCCTAATAAGGGTCTCGGGTTGACGCAAAGAATTTTTACTAACATTGTCACAGAATCCATACAAGTTTCGGAACGAAAGCTGACCAATCCAGTGCGATAGATTTTGAATAATTGAAGGCAAACGATACTTTATAAATGAAATAGTTACAAGACCGAGTCACAAGATAATTCTATAAAATCTGGTAATTATAAAAACACGAAAAGTCAAAAAAATTGAGGAATTTCAGTTCCGATTCTTCTCAATTCTGTTGTAAAAATTGGTGTCTGAAATAGCGAACACCGCTCGGAAAAAAACGCCATATTCAAGGTAGTTGTCTCCCCAATGCCTGTCCCGGGAAAAAAAATAGAAAATTCTGTGCCAGGTCTCACAGGGCCTGACCGGTTCATATAAAAAATAATTTTATTCATGGAGAAAATTTTAAAATTTGAGAAAAACGATTAGGATTGAAAATTTACGAGAAATCTCAATTTTGAAAAGTCGTCGATCACAGTGGAATGTCACGCATTCAATTTCGAGAGCTCAGAGTCGAAAAGCTGTGGAAACAAACTTGAAAATGTGTGAAAATTGAGAAGGAATTGAATTTTTCGACGTGGTAGCGGCGAGGCAACTACCGAGACGATGAAACGTTTCTTACTCATAAGGCGAATGGAAGCTTGAAGAGAATTTAACTATCTGTATGTGCTTCTAGTACGTCTAGCAACGATCTAACATCGAGCTGGGCACAACTAACATCGAACAGCATGTTACTAACGCATCTATGGGAAAGAATAAACTTGTCGAAATCTAACAGTAGCCTAAGCCCGAATAATCATATGGAGGGTCCGGTATGTCAGGATTATGGGTTCTACGAGCCTTACGGAAGCTTCGATAACTCCTCGACTAACCGTTACGAAATGGGCCAAGCTTGCGAAACGTCATTGAACAAAGCAATGAGTTTTCCGAGTGTATCCTCATATTGCAATCCCGAGCACGAGTGTACAAGAGCAAGATTTAACACGTTTTACAAGCACGACTATTACCCACAATCGGTTTTATCCAAGACACTGTTAATGTCCCAAATGAAAGAGAGAAATCACTGTTGGGCTTTTAGTTCGATGCCGGAGATCCCAGTGACATTGCAGGACGATGAATTCCTCGTTGACGCCGGTATACGAATGCCAGTACAATTGTCATCGTGTCATCCGGGTTCGAGGATTCCACAGCCGCGGGATATAATGTATCGCAATCGTCTCTCAGTTATAGGCAACGCGGAACGTTCCTGTAGCAGCGAGAGAACTTCGAGCATTAATCTTGACAAAGGAAAATCGAAAAGACACTTTTCCATGCATGAAGATTGCTTGAAAACACGCTCGAGCAGTCTCGATCAAACAAAGATCAATCGTTGCTCGGTTAATTACGAAGATATGGCGAGACAACGCGGTAAAAGCAGCTTGGACGAGCAGCATTGTGTCAAGGATGACGCTAGATCCAAGCGGTATCCAGCTCCTCCAGGAAAATTACGCATGTCCTGCGGGGAACAACAGAAAGCTAAAAGCTTTGAGGAAAAAAGCAAGCGATGTTCTTTGATAATGGACAAAGAAAAAAGTCGTTTTTCACAACCGAAGATCGTCATCGATCGAAGTAAACGTCACTCGGTTAATTATACGACCCACGTAGCCGACATGAAAGATACGAAACAACAAAAATTCAAACGCCATAGCCTGGAGGTAACCGAGTCCAATGGATCGGAACGCATGGGGCGTTTGAAGCGAAATTTCACTCTCGACGTCAATCACAATCAGGGCGCGAGCAAAATTTCTTCCTTGAGAAGCGCTCTCGCTTCCGGAAGTCGTACCGCACCAGTCACACGAGCTTCCAGTCCTATCCGAGTCGCCCCACGTTTCAATTTCGAACACCAAGTTCAAGACGATATCGGAGATTACTCGATGGAACGACAACTCGGAAAATTCAGTTCTAGCGATGAGGAAGTCGACAAACTTTGCATTAGATTCGCTTATCTCGATCCTCCCAATATCAGGGACGATCGTGCAAGCAGTCGTGCCAGCCGATTGCCCGTTTGGATGAGAAGAAAGAAACCTTAAAATCCGACAGTCATTACGTTTCAGAAGCTCGTTAGGTTAACGTTACGGTGATCCGTTAGTTTCATCAGTCCGAAACGCCTTTCGCTCGGAAATCCTTGATATTCCACGAAAAATACAAAATTCTCCGCTGACGCAATAAGACGAACGTGTAGCTTCAAATTTTCCAGAAACTCAAGCCTTTTCGAAAAAAAACCAATTGCTATAGAATTTTTATCTACGCAGCGAACGTTACGCCCTTTATTTTTATCTGGAAAGAGCAAAAAAAAAATATTGCGAACAAATTAGATAAACGAGTCCTTCGCCTACGTTGAATTCCGAAAGTTAAAAAATCCAAGCGCTACGAGCCGATATTTGGTGTGAGAGTTGCTGAAACGTAATGGCTTATTGGTTCGTTTTTATTTTTTGCAGTATTAGAGCATTTTTAATTAACCATTGGAATCTCGAGTCGATAAACCAGCGAATAACGTTTCCGATGTAATCTCCAACGTTTTTGACATTTTAAACGAATGTCTCTTCGTATTGATTTACGCGAGTCGAAATGCATTTTTGGAGTGGTCCAAAAAACTATAAAGCCATCCATTCGTTAGCTCATTCGATAGAAAGTTATCGATTGTTACTCAGACCTTTATTCATGAAATATAAAATAATATAAATACCAGGATGGACGTCTTTGGGGAAGCCTTACACGGTTAGTAAGAGAGTAAAGAAATAATAAAATTCATGACAAATATTTTACCACGTGCATGCAATCAGCTGTGCAGTGTTTAGAGCCTCACAAACGAAACTATAAATCTTGAGCAACAAAGGATCCCCAGTAATTTATTATTCCCTCGAATTGTATCACGAGAAAGAAAATCTAATTGCTAAAATCAGTCCATACCGAATATTCACAAGAAAATAATCACGAGATAAATTATTTTCGGCATTTCTTCAAGTTAAGATTTTCTCTTCCTTAGAAAAACAAAAAATAGAAGGAAAACGAACAGGGTATTTTTGAAAAGTTGACGTTGATCGCGTCATTCTTGTCCCTTGGAGTTCTCGACTTAGTTGTATTACATCAGTCATAAAGAATAGGGAAATGCACACACTCGTAAGTGCATTTTTGGAATGTATGCTGGAACTCGCCCTCGCGATGTGGTCGAAAAAAATCATATTAATTCCTCAACAACAAAAAAAAACATTCATAAACACGACGCAAGGTCACAGATCGTTCGTCAAAGACAAAGAAGAATTGTCAGATCGTCGGTTATCCTGTGACCTATTAAGGGCGGATGGTACTTAATTATAATGTATGAGGCGTTGCATCTCTTACATTGACTCTCAACTCACGATTTCACTGAATCCTCAAGCAACTCGGAATGGATATGGGGGAAAAAAAAGGATATTTGTTTTTTTTTTGGACCACAGGTATGAATCCTTGAAATGTGAGAATATTGGGCTAACTTGGGATGAAATTCAGTGTATATTTCTATATGCCCAGCGTTATTTACATATATATATTAATAAGGATTTAAATAGGAGCTGTCCATAATTGTTATAAGATAATTTATTCCTCGCGTCCCGGCTATTGAAACTTTTTATTCGTTATTTATTTGGCCCACATAACGTGGGATATTGTACATTACCTAGAGGAAGAAAAAGAGGGGAGAGGAAATGACGAAGTGTATATTTATGATAAAAAGAATTTAGAATAATGTTAAAGACTGTTCGGTATATTATTATTATAGAAAAAATGAATTTTAACGTTTGTTTTGTTTCTTTTGGTTGAAACGTTTAATACGTAGATGAATAATCGAGTCAGATTTGCCTAATTGCCGATTGCTAGTAGGAATGACGAACAGAAAAGTGAATATTGTACTCCCAGAAACGATCCACATTGCAGTATTGAAAATAGTTAGTATTAGATCTAGTCCGGTAACAGAAAATGCCAGTTTGTCTTCGTTTCTCAAATAATTCGATAAAATTCAAGGTTTTTCCAAAATTTCATTCTCTTCCGACGAATCCGCATTATATGCACAAATAGTGATTCGATTATCTTTCTTTAAGAATGAAAACTCTTTTCTCCAATGATCTGAACACTGATATTTATTGATTTAAGCGAAAGATCATCCCATCGAATTCACTAGAAACTAATTAATCCATTTTCCTGCCTCCTAGAACATTTTCAACGATAAAATATACAATTAGGTGAATTTGACAAGCCTTCGACGTTGCATTCGCACGTTATTTCCTTCGTGATAAGACATACATACATGAATATATTTATATATTAGAGATACGATATGAAAAAAGAAAATATGTATTTTGTGCAGCACGAAAACGTTGGGTGAGACTACGAGAAAATCATGAAATACTAACTGGCGAAGAAAAGGGCTTTAACGTTGGTGGACGTCAACAAAGTTACGAATTTGGTTCAATGCGATTGACACGCAACGAAAAAATCCTTACACGAGCATGTTGGCGGATTGTTCACCATCTTCCCTTCTCAACTAGAAATATTAGCTGAGCAATTTATTTTACTACACTGAAACGCAAAAATAGCTGTAAAAGAAAAAAACTAGAACACCATGCAACACGCAGAATAATTTATGAAAATTCTTCAAACGAAAAGAACAGAAGCGACAAACCGAACTATGGTCTCTGCTAAAAACAAAAACAAATAGAACGATAAAATGTACGTCCTGTCACGGGCATATGGTTACCAACTAAGATAATACGATTGTTAGGGAAAAAAGCTTAGACCAAATATGCAATTGGAGGATCCAATGAAAAAAANAAAAAAAAAAAAAAAAAAAACGGTGATACTCCAATTTCAAAGCCCTTCATTTCCGGTAGGAACAATATACTACGATTGTTCGATCATGTACATACTATATATACCGCCAAAGGCATCATATTTTTCTGCTCATACAGTTATTTACAAATCTCTGAGATTAATGTTGTTCGGCCTGTAGTACGAGTTGATCACAAATCACACGATAAAAATTTCACGTGTCGTCGAAACGGGAGTGAAAAAATTTAACAACTAAAACAGAAAATGCAAAAAAAAGATGATAATGATTAAAAACAAAGAGAAACAGGTGATGAGCTTTGAAGATAAAGGAACAAAACGAGAGACAAATATGAAAATGAAGAGAAAAATGTTGATCGATGCGCATCGTGCTTAAATGATACTATTTATTTTTGTATAGATCTATATCGTGTAATATCAACCTATGTGCCAGAGGTAACATACGCTGAATGTATCGATGGAGATATATAGTATGTTATTGTATAGAATATAAATAATTGTTAACTCTTGATGCATTTTCCTTTCCTGTCAAAGCAAATCTACGCAAATTAATCATTTTCGTTCGTTGGCACTCTCATGCATATTGTAAATATTGTAGATCCCATTTAAATAACGTCGATCTCACCGAATTATCAATTTATTTTTCCCTCCAATCATCGATAGTCTCTGTGTTTCTTCTTCATGTACGATTAAGTTTGTTCGAATCTCTTGTGTCTTTGAGGATGTAGGACGTAAGAGTAGATTATATTGAAAATAAAACCATTCAAATATTTCATTTTTTCATACTTTTATTTCTTCTACTCCTTAAAAGTAAATCCATTTTTTTTCGCTTCCAATCACTACAGTTTGCTTATGATTTTCTTTTAAATTCACTTACACAATGTATCGTATTAAATTAATCGCCTCGATGCAAGTATTTTTTTTATTTATTTTTTTTTTTTATCGTTTTTTCTTTGACGTTTTATAGAAAATTTCAGGATATTTGATTAATTTGGGCTTCTTTTCTGGGGAATAAAATGTCTTTTTGACACGGTACGAGTACATAAGCTCCATTATGTGTAACCCATTGCTTTTTTTTTTCGTATTTCGTATAAACTCGTTTCTTTGACTTCCGCAGAGATCAATTTCGTCATTTCGCTCATGACGTTATTCCATGTTTCGGTTATTATGGTAATTAATACTATGAACGAATAAAAATTGTGAATAATCGAAATTTTAGATACTTGTTTTGTTTTCCACTCACTTGTCTCTTTATCTTCGTCTATTGCATGTGTGCGTTAAAATATCTGCAAATTTATCTTTAATAATGACGAAATGATAGTCGTGGGAAAAGACTTGGTTTTCATTATATTATTTCACTTGAATAAACAGCAATTCGTTTTTCATTGAACACTTTATATATTAATTAGAAAAATAAGAGACTATCTACGCATATTCACAAAATTCATTCTTAATAGTTCAACTATCATATTTTATGTGTTTTGGGAGTTCCTCATGAGACAAATTCTTTCTTCAATCCTGGCCTCTCACCGCATCAAATATTGCCAACGATTCGAGCCAACAAAGTGAGTAAAATTCATCGAAATAAGCTGGCGATTCATTTTTTGTCTAATCCAATAAAAACCGATGAATTAATCGATTTGTTGCTGCAGTTATTCGTCTGGAAAGCTTGGAAACGATTCTGCGTTATGAAAAAGTTGTAAATCCGAATCCACGAGATCCAGCCACAGATTTAATGGGGATAAGAATTAGAAATGTGTGATGGACACAGCAATCGGTAGAATTTCATGGACAGTGGTGAGACCCGAGGTAAAAAAAAAATGTCACATGAAGAACAGCCTCCTGTTGATAGTACCGTTGTGTATTTTTGTTTTTCTCATTAATATTGGCGTTGGTGTGATTTCAAGTACGAATATTCTATCGAAAGATAATTCCAGTTGCATTAAGTTCGTTTCTGTTTTGTTTGATTATTAAGCGAGATTGTTTAAGAGATCGTCAGTAATTCACGAGTTTGTTTGCTTTTTGTTATTTTATTATTCGACTCGTAATTAATAAATTGTCGTATACCCTATTTACGTGCTTCATAGAGTTTAATACGTTGCTGGACTTATTGTACCATGGCAGTGTATACACCATCATTATCTCAATTAATCGTGCAACGTCTTCGTGCTATTTACAATCGTTGAGAGACCTCGATACAAAAACTTGTGTACGTGTATGTTTTTTTATTTTTTATTATTTTTCTATCGTTAACTCGATCGAATAAAAGATTGAAAAAAATATTTGCTACTTGTGCCACACAGAGTATGTACAAAATTCCTTTTTTCTTTTATTTTCTCAAATTTATTGGACGCATCTCTCTGTTTTTATTTTTTATTTTACGCAATTTATTCATAGATATGGTTCATCGTTATCTCAAAGCCAGTACGCATTTTCCTTTTTTTATTTATTTCTTTTTCGTTTTAGAATCGATGTTTTCGTAAAAAGAATACAGCAAAAGTTTAGAATCGATGAATTCTATTACAATATTCAGTGTCTCTTTTATCAGTCCATAGCGTTCTGTGCTAAAGCTTTTCATCCGAGACATTATCGGTTAAAGTTCGAAGAGGCCATAATTGGCAATGAACGAACAGTTATTTTCATTTTCACAAAATTTCGTTCAGCGTTTTACATGGGACTCCGTTTCGACTGCAATCCAGTCGATCCAGTGTTCGTGTCGCATTCCTGTTTTTTTTTGTCAGTTCGAAATTTCTTTTTCTATTTACCCATTAATTCTGATAAAAAATAAAGAAAACTTCTGACATTTCGCTATGATGGTTTCCGTGACAAATATTTCCTTACACATGTACAGTAGTTTATTAAGGCTACTACAATTTCTAATTGTATACTCGAGGTTTCATACGAATGAAAATGATGAATGTTATTCTTTCAGTCCCATGCACTGTTTAAAAAATCAACGAGGGAACGGTCGACGATGGAATAAAATAATAATTGGTAAATGTTAATAAAAAATGAGGAAAAAATGGGTTTTGTTGTCAAAAGGTTACAAGATTATATTTCGAAAGGATCGTTTTGTTTTCGTTAGTTTCTTGTTAAGGGAGATTTTTCTATGGCATCTGATAGAGGTTGAGATTTATAATAGTGTTCTTTGGAACACTGGTTAACAAGTGTTTTCTTATTCTTTCTCATTTATTTCGCAATAAAAATATATTATCGCTAAGTAGTCGTACATAATCTCTGACTAGCATGTGTGTTTACAAAAGCAACTCCCAATCGTAATTGTATTTTTACAATTAAAATAAAAATCATCTCGGAAATGCAGGATGGAAATGAAAAGATAAAGAATTCCATAGAATTACCAATTCGAGTCGTAATTTCGTATCGAAATTTGTACACCTCTGTATACTCGTTTTGTTATTTTTATTTTTTCCTTAATAAAGATTTAAATACGAGTGAACTAACCGATTGAGCTACTTTGGCTAAGCCAAAACGACACGCAATTTATAATTTCGTTCAATTCAATCATTGAGCAATTGGGAAATGACTTAACTAAAATAGCTTTTCTTTTGCCCTTTTTTTTCATTCGTTTGTTTTTCGTTTTCGTAGTACGGACAACGTAAACGCTAATATAATGGTTTTTGTTGTTGCTGTTGTTGGGGAATATGGTGGGTCCCTAAATTCACAATACTACGTTATTCTTAAGGATAATAAAATCTAATTGATCCTCGAGGATCTAAAGATCCTCGGGAAAACTATGTACGCTCGATCATTCCATCCTTAAAATACTAAATATTTCTCACACCGTTTATATACCTGAAATATTTGCGTGGCACTATATCATGATTAAGGTCTCTCCTCATTCAACTTTTTCTCTCTCGCTCTTTCGCGTTAAATCACGCGACCGTGATTCACACTTCATTTTATTTCATCCGTTCTGTTCGTTTCTTTTATCCAACGAGCACTTGTATAAAAGGCTCACGTGCAAAACAATGATTTATTCGAGACAACAGTTTGAAATCTGCTTTTGCAATAACGACGTCAGCAGATGATATAGTAACGTGTTCCCGAAAGTATTTTGAAACATTATTTCGTAGAAAAATCGTGGTGGGCAACACGAGGTCCGGAAGAAACCAAAAGGAGAAAATTAAAATTCAGTACCGAGTCCACATTTTTTTCAATGCTGGAATCTCGTTTATTATTTTTTTTCAGAAATATTGAGCTTGCCTGGAAAGCCTTCGATTGAAAATTGTAATATTTGATTTGCAAGTTTTTGTTAGTTTCATTTACAAAATGTGCATAGACATAAATATGAATCGAAAAGTTGCTGAGAAAAAAAGATATTCACGTAATTTTAAAAATCCTCATTTGTTTTTGTTCCTGAGACTCGAGAGTGACCCACCGGTGCTATTATCAGTCTTGTGATAATACTACGTTAATACTTTGTCAACGAGCGCCTAAATAACGGCGACTGATCGTTGCGAAAAATTGTGACGCAAGAACCGTCGATGTACGGTTTTATATAGAAAAGAAAAAAAACAAAAGAATGCGGTCTCGTGGTCAACGTTTGATTTTTGTAAAAATACGAAAGGTAACATTTTATCATATCGAAGCGAGTTTGCGTTCCTGCTTGTCGTTATAGAACAAGGTTTTGTTTTCTCTTCGTTTCCAAACTTTATCTCAGAACTATTTATTAAAGTTATTCGGACGTTTTTTGAATTAAGGAATTTTTGACGTTGCTTCGTTTTTGTATGTAGCGCTCGATTTTTCAATTTCAGTTGATTTTTGATAACGAGTTTTGTTTTTTTTTTTTTGTATTAACATGACTTATTGTCACACACGAGACTGTATGCAATGCGATTTTGTTATTTCATCGTAATTCCCATTATTGTTCGGTGCGGAATGCGATAATCATGGACATCGGCACGGAAAATAGTTTTGATGTATATTGTTATTAGTTTTTGACTAATTTCATTTCCTTCGTTCGATGGCCGATCGTCGGGTGTTTCGAGCGAGAAATCTCGATATAATTATTTAACAGAGTTTCTCTCACTTTCGATTAAATTCTCATAGTTTATTGCGTTTCAATATCTCACTAAATACTACGGAATAAAGATTTAATCAGCTGCTCGTTATGCAAATATTTCAATCTATATATCTCGGAAATTCCTATAGCTGCCTTAGAGACGAAGATATGGAAATTATTATTACCAACAAAAAAGGAGAAAAACGTTTAAACGAAAAAAAAGACAAGAATAAAAATAGCTGCGCGCTCGATTGCGACGCGTGCGCCAAGTGCGAGCTCGTAAAAACTAAATCTTAGGTATATGTGGGGTCCTTGACGGCAATTATAAATAATTCGAGGCTTGGCCTTCAAATACGAATTAATAATCCTGCACCGTTTGATACAAAGTAGAATAAATACTTTTCTCTCATAAATAAAATCATCAATGGCTACTCGCTATTGAATAAGTCAAAATAATAAAACAAACATTTAAAAATAAACCAACAAAGAAAAAAACGTAATCGAGGAATGAAATATGAGGATTAAATAATTAAGTACAATTGCTTTTGTGTCCGGGACATTACAGGGCACTCGATCGTATTTCAATAACATGATATCCATTGAATCACTTTTGTATAGGAAAGATAAGATTAAAAAACGTTCAGACTGCAGGCTCAAATGCAGATCGTTTCGATTGTTAAAAACTTTCATACGAAAGGAATGGTTGAAAAATTTGGAGGAACGTAACAACGACAATATGGAAATGTTATAAAAATTGATACTTTTCCAGTGTCGTACAGCGAACGGTCTAAAGTCTGAGATTTATTGTTCTCAAAAATCCAAAAATGAGACAAAGTCTCATAAAAGTTTTTCGTTGTACGTGAAGTTGGAATGAACGATCCAAGTTATTATTCAACAATTATTCTCAGTCACGATTGCACGTATCGAAGCGTTGCAAAAATTGAGGTTTTATAGTTGTAAAAAGAGGAGAAAAAATCTACAAAAAGCGATTCGTAGAAAATTCGTAACTTCGAGTTAAGTCTTTGATTTGTTTGTTTGTTGGTGTTGAATCGCGATGCAACTTTTCATTCGTAAACCATGATTCTCATCGTAAAAATCTTGTAATTGAGTAGAAAAAACCCTGTGTTTTCTATTTGAAAAATGCAAGTCACTCTTCCCTCACTTCATTCAATTTAATTTTTAATTCTTTCGAATATAATACAAAATTTATTTTGCCGGTTTTTTCCTTTTCTCATGATCGTATCAACAAAAAATCCTTCAATTGCATTATTCCTTTTCCCTGTCTGTACAATACGATAGCTATTAAGAGTTTTTACTTATCGAAAATAAAAGCATTCGAAAGAGAAAGGACAATATAGTCATCCAAAGTATACGATTCATGCAATATCCTCTTTAATCTAGGGCAGGATCTTCATCTATACAATCTCTATTATAAATTTCTTATTGAGCGTATTTTAGAAATTGTTCAAGTCGTTGTAGGAAGTATTTGATTATTGAGTCTATTTCGACTATACGACAGAATGCTAGCTTCGTTTGTAATTCAAAATTGATAGAAAACAAGGAGGGAAATGATTTGTCAGAGATGAACGAGAGCGGAAGGCAAAAAAAAAAAAATTGATCGAACGACGTATTGTTTTTCTTTTTTGATGGGAAGACTCGAGAAAAATGACTTTTCAGACCTTTCGTAACTCTGAGCCTATCACAGATTTCCGAGGGTGTAATGAAATAATAAAACAAGATGAATGATTGTTTGCACTGCGGATGAGGTTGTCAAAAAATTCTCCTCCTTTCTACGATCTTTCGCGAGACAAATATTCGAGCTCGGAACATTAAGTAGATGCCTAAAAAAATATGCCATTAATCACCAGATATCCGCGTATAGTTCAAATAGTCGCCATTGCCCCGGTATTCCGCGTCTTTTCTTCCTTCCTTGCGGTCTGCTTCCACTTTTCTTTTTTTTTCTTCTTTTTTCTTCAACTTTTCAACCTTTTTACTCTTTTGCTTCGTTCTCGATCAATCCTCAATACCCACTGCTTAAGTATTCAACGTGTTTGGAATCCCTAGGAACTTTTGGTGATTCTCTGTCACTCACCCTTTCCAGACACTCTCCTCGCTCTTAAGCTTCCTATGTATAGAAAAACGAGAATCAACACAAATAGAATTTCGCCAGTCGTTCGGCGCCATAAATTAAATTACGCCTTCGATGACGATGACGTCAAGGTTTGGAAAAATGACATTTGTGTGCGAGTTGAAGTTGCGAAAATCATCAAAATTTTGTTTAACAGTTCAAAGCTTTGCGAAAATGCCGTCAAATCGTTGTGATTCTGGCAAATGTTGGAATGAGCAATTTGAATGAAACAAATATTGATCGACACTTGAAAAATGTCTTACCTCGGGAAACAGAAAGTGATCTCGTGTCGGTTGAGGTTGTTCAAACGGTGAGCTGCTCATGTATCCAGGCGACGGTGATTCGCTTTTTTCCATGACCGGGGTGATGTTTGCGTAGCTCGACTGTGTTGACGATGTCAATTGCGTGCGTCCTTGTTCGACAAGAATACTACGATCTATTTTGTAATACTCTTTTCCACTGCGTGGACGTAAAGTCGTTGTACCTGCTCGTCCGCCCAGTCTGGAGAGCAAAAAAACGTTTATTTCCGAACGTTTTTTCAACGACACTTGGCCAATAATTGCTCAGGTTATTTTCATAGAGTTTCGATTTTTTTTTTAATTTTCATAATTTTAATGATAAATCGATTTCGATTAATTATTCGATATTTTCGAAAAATCTTGTTCTTGGGAATAAAAATAAAGACAGAGTGTTTTTCAAGCGAACGCTATCTCGAACGAGGTAAAATGAATTGTTTTAGTTTTTTTTTGCTAACCTGAGACTGTCCGGAGTATCGGATGACGAGTGCGACGATAGGGAGAGGGTTTCGATGTAATCCGACATGTCTGAAGTGCCGCTACTCGTACTGCGGGAATCGATATAAGGTGCACCAGTAACTTCGTTGGGGCTGCCGAATCCCTTGGTATTTTTAGGCAAGCAAATAGGAATATCGCCTTCGGTGGATGAGGATTTGGTGGGTACTTTGATTTTTTGGAATTGGAATGACAATTCGCGCAAAGGATCGCTAGATTTTGATTTTCTTGGCAGGCTGTTGTGAAAGCAAACGGGCGGCGGACTCTTTCGACAAACGGTGAGTATGTTTTGTTTCCTCGAGGAGGAAATCGGAGCGAGGGACAATTCGAATTCGACGAATTCGGCATTTCGGTGAGAAAGGGAACCGGTGGAAACACCCGAATCGTTGCTGCTCGAAGAGTCTCGATTGTGTCCAGTTTTGGACGGCACCGATGAGGACCGTCGTATTTTGATGGAAAACGGTTGACCAGCTGTTCCGCACTCGTTCTCGGGATTGATTTTCAAATCGGAATTGGCGCAATGTGGCGATTGTCGATCCTTAATCACACTCGTTTTCTCAATGTCACTCGGACATTTGTGAATTGTCAGATTGGAGGAGAAACCGGGATTAGGCTCGTCGAGGTAGTGCGCCGATTCAGCGGAATACGATCTTTTGCGCCACAGCATTCCGAGGTTACCGGGTGCCTCGAGACTTCCCGTTGGATCGATCAAACGACGCCGGAGATAAGGACTCGACAACATTGCCGAACCAGGAACTCGGAATTCCGAGTCCGAGCGTTTCCTTATTGCTTCCGGAGTCGAAGAGCCAAAGAGCGTTGGATTGCTCGAGCTCTTGACTCCGCTGTTACAAATACGCGAGAGGATTTCCTTGGAGCAGGCGTTGTGAGGGGGAGGAGGAACGGGACTGCTGGAAGAAGAAGAAGAAGAAGTTGCAGCAGCCGGTTGCATCGTCAAATATCCGGCGAAGGGTTTTTTAACCAATTGTTTTTCAGGTTCCATCATGAGATAATCAGAGCCAACAATATCTTTGACGTGACCGCATTTCGCGCAAACTTTGTTCTCCGCGTCCTCGGCCTCTTTCTCGTTACTCGCTTCTTCAAGCTGATCAGCAATCTCCTCAATTTCGTTTCTCGTGATGCCTACTTTAGCGATCAAATCTTTGCTGTTTTCGTAATGCTCGAGGGACTCGGTGAAATCGATATTCGCGTAGTTTGCTGATTTGGCTGATTCCGGTTGAGTGTCGATCACCGGTGCGACGTTCTCGTAATTGCTCATCGAGCTCTTACTCTCGCATTCACAATTTTCCTTCTCCCCAGCGATGTTTTTCCTTTCCTCGAGTTGGGCGTTCGCCTTGCTCGCATAAATCGCCAACTCGCCGCTCGCGTTCACGACCGGCATTTTACCTTCGCCGGAGAGTTTCACCGGCTGAACATTCACTCCCGTCGCCTCGATTCCAGCCCCGCGTCGACAATAAGGCAAAACAAAACCTGCCCAACTCATTACGTTGTGACAAGGGCAAGTTGTCGACCTCGGCGACTGCGCTGGCATCTTTGCCGGACAACCGCACTGTTGCAAAACAACAGCTTGTGGAATGTGTGGTGTATCGTAATTCGGGTATGTCTTTGGCAACGCCAGACATTCCTTGATTTTACGTGGTGTGTCGTAATACTGATCAGCGCTGGGAGGTGGACTGGGTTCGAAGGACATGTGATGTCCGAGGATCGTTTTAGGCACGTCGTAATTCTCGTACGGCCCGGAGCCCGAACTGTTTCGATTGCCGGCTTGATTAGGTCGGCAAGTGCACGATTGTTGCTCGGTGGGTAGTGGCATCGGAGGCTTTTTTCCTTTTTTCGCAACAACCGGGACGGATTGTTTGACGGGTCTCGGCGGCAGGAGAGCCGTTGGACTCGGTGACGAACGTGTGATCGGTTGGACTTGCACATTTTTCCCATTTTGCTGCGTCGGACACTGACAGTCCACCGTCTGCGAAGCTGAATAATCGCTGCTCTCGTGGCTACTGCTGCTGTACGACGACAACGATAATCTATCGAATGCTCGCAATGGCAAATGACAAGTTGAATTATTCGCTGTCGGGGCTGGACTTCGAAGAGCACTGCTTGTGCACGTCGTGCCTGTTGGTCGTAAAACGAAAAAGATTAGATTAGTTAAGATTAGATTATCCTCGCCAAATTCAAGACACGAAGTGTTTTTCAAGTTAATACTGGAAATGTTTGAGCAAAGATCAAAATTACCAGGAGTCTCGGAACAAAATCTTCTATGGAACAGGAAATTCGTTTTTTTTTCTTTACGTAACTCTCCGTAGACAAATTAGAATCGACTGGAAATCACTTTGTTTCGTCATTTTTTTTTTTCAACGAATACCACTGGCCACAAAATTTCTATAAAAATCTACAAAAAGCTTCGGAGTGTTTTGAGTTTGTGAAAAAATCGCATCTCCAAAGTTCGTCGTACTTGAGTTGTAAATGATCGCTTATTTATTTATTTTTAGATTCTGTGCAATGCGGAAATAATGACAGCTTTCATTTTTTTTTTCATTAAACATTTGTTGCTAAAATTGAATTGAATAATTATTAAGAAAAACTATAAAATTGTGGCTGATAAAGTACAGAAATGCAATAACTGCTGTTAATTACAATTTTTTCGGAATTAACCCTCCGTAGACACACTACGATTAGCGCAACTTTTTTTACTCGTTCAAAAAATCAGAAAAAATTCAAAAAAATAGTTTCGGATCGATAAAAAAAGACTGCACTCCGTGATGGATAAAAATTCTTTTTTATTATTGTTATTTAATGGTAATCGATAGAAAAAGCGAGAAATTAACGCCATTCGCTAAATTGGCTGAATACTCCAGACCCACGTGTGTCTACGGAGCAGTAAAATCGAAATTTTCACCGGATGTTCTTTTTATTTGGAATATTTACCAGAAGTCGAGGATTTCGATATAGTGCCAAGTTTACTGATGCAGCTGGCGCATCTTTCGAGGCCTGTTGTACTTTGTCGTGTGAGTGAGCAGCTTCTCCATTCGCCAGGTTGATCGGTAAGTTCCGAGACGGAGACAGTATCGCGGCAGCTGTAATCAGGTTCGATTTCGTTTTGATGTCGACTCTCGGTCGAGGACCAACAGGGTGAACTCTCGTTTTTACAACCATCGCATTGATCTTCATACTGGGCGGTGGTGGTGTAAACACTGGACGCGAAAAAATCACTGGCGCGTGTTTCGGAGCGTGAAAATTGACGACGCGGACTTTCTTGCAGCGAATTTTCACGAGAATTTGCTGGCCTCTTTCTCGTTGTCAATTTTCCTTCAGCTGCCAATTGCAACGTTTTCACGATATCGTCACCCTGGTCCGTTATCAAAACGTGCAGTCCTTCGCCACGACCGCAACGCGAACCACCCTCGAAACAAAAACGTCCCTCGACCACTCCGTAACGTCGCAAATGTCCAATCTCCCAAATTCCTACCAGTCTTGGTGGCACACCGACTGTTATGCAAAAGCGACGATCCTGCACGTGCAGATGCGCCGGCCCGTTCGATAATTTCGCTTTTGCCGGAGCACTCGATATCAAAATTAAAAATTGTTGATCTGCAATAAAAAAAAAAAAACAAAAACGTGAAGATATTTTCTCAACTTAAAATTCTTTCGTCACGTGCAGAGCTAGTGAATCACACATTTTCATACCTTCGCCTAAATTGTTGGAAATCTTGACCTGCCATTGTATGAGTCGCTCTCGTGTATCGAAAGCAAGAACGACCGTCAAGTCCTGACATATTATAGCAATAGTGTTCGATTCCTTGTCGAGTGTAAAACCACTCTCAACCCCCAAAAAATGTTGTAAGCTCAATGATGCCTTGGTCTGGCCTTGTTTGTACCTATCTTTGCTGTCTCCGTACAGTTGCAGGTGTAAACAGTCTGCAATCAGGTTCGCAAAACATCAACAACGTTTTTCATAGCTTCACAAAATTACAAAGTCCACAAAAGAGTGAAATCTCGCGAATTAATTAAATACAAAGTGTTTAGTCGTTTGAAAAATATTTTATTAACCCTCCGTAGACAGACATGGGTCTGGGACGTCCCACCGTTTTTTTTGCTGTACTTAACCGGGTTTAAAAAATCTGAAAAAATTATTTTTTATTATCATTATTCAATGGTAATCGATACGAAAAACGAGAAAATTCATGTCCTTCGCTGAATGGGGTGGACACACCGACCCATGTGTGTCTACGGAGCGTTAACGTGAAAAAATTGTTCCAAAAATCTCAATTAGTCCAGAGAATTGTTAAAATTTAATGATCATGATCAAAAATGTTTTTTCCTTCAAATGAACGTTTTTCGTGATTTTCAGAAATATCTGTACGTTTATTTTTAGTATTCCTTTTAAGTAAATGCTCGTCTGTTTCTTTTCTACGCTCTCAAGAGAAAAAACTGGGCTTATCGGGGCGTATTTTTTTAATGGTAATTAGAAGACTTACTATCTTGAAAGGAGGAGAAAAAAAAATGTTTTTCTACGGTACAAATAGTGGGATCGGACGATTGCCCGGTAGGGCTAATTTCTTTTCACAAATTGACCGCACGACTGTGACTTATTGGAGCGTGTAAGTTTCGAATAACAAGCTCAAAGGAGGCAGGCATCGGATTTTCTTATGTATTTTTTTTTCCGTTACTTGGACCAATTGGTATCGCAGTCATAAATGTGAGTGGTTATGGGCAGATGCAGAGGCTTTTCTTGGAATTTTTTTATCCTGCTAGGCGTAAGCATCCCTACGATATTTCTCTCCAGCTATTGGCTGGAAACAGATGTTCCAAGGAGACTTTCTAAAAAGGTCCAGGAAGAGCATTCGTCGGGCTGATAAGTTGGGAGGACTTTGGAGGGTCGTGAAAGTCACTGCACTTCGGAAATAGACTATATATTTTCAGGCATCTGTGAGTATATATGAAGGAAGCCACGTGACTAGTTTAAAATAAATCGAGTGCCGAATAAGCGATAATTACGTGTGCCTCTATTTTTCGAAAACGAAGGAGATTAATTCCAACTTCCGGTTTCCCGTTCGTGATGGATATTGTCAGCAAGGGGATTTCGTGTTAAATGATAAACTTTCGTGTCTCGAGCTGCTCATTCAATTTTTCATCCTACCCAATATTTTTTCTGTAAATACGTATTTCAGGGCTGTCGCGGTAAGGGATCCGAAGAATCTTGTCTGATCGATATTCAAGAAAAATGTGCGTCCACAAGACCCACATGTTTTGTATGAAGAAAAATGATCCAATTCAATGAATCGTCTAAAATATTGAATTCACGTGATTCCGGAGTATTTCAAAGATACTAATAACCCTCCGTAGACACACATGGGTCTGGGGTGTCCTACCGTTTTTTACTGCACTTTAAAAAATCTGAAAAAATTCAGGAAAGTCGTTTTGGACGTTTTGGCACCTGGTGATTGAAAATTCTTTTTTATTATCGTTATTCAATGGTAATCGATACGAAAAACGAGAAATTCACTCCGATTCGCTGAATGGGCTGAATTTGATGTGTGTCTACGGCGAAATAATAAAGTTTCTGTTTCGTCGAGAGTTACACCGAGATTGTTATTCGTGCATAATTGACTTTTATTCTTGAGACTTTGCTTACCTGCTACCGGGGACAGCTTTCTCATCACGCACCATCGTGACTTCCACTGGAAAATACAAGCATTTGAAAAATGAAATAATAACATAAATTTCGACTGCTCGGCGAATTGAATGCAAAGCCTATTACGATAATAGACCGCGATATTACTCGACGAGTCTTTGTGCTCAGGAAACACGAGGCTTTATTTGAATAAGCTTAATGGTATATTGTTAAGTGGGGTTTGAAGTGTGCCTCCATTGATAAATGAGATTTCGCTACCTTTCGAGGCCACCGGAGACCCTACTTAACTTTTCTCGAGCGATACAGAGAATAAAGGGTGGTTCATTTGCACCAGGTCTCCATTTATATACAGAGCCTCAACATTCTTATTTCTTATTCTTTTTTTCATACACAGAAGCCACAGTGACTCCAAGATTTCTTTGTGTCCCTTAATGCTGGCTAAATAAATACATTTATCCAATGAACCACGAGCCTTTATATTCATTGTTCCAATAAACATCATCATCATTATGCAAAAGCAACTCCGAAATAAAAAACACAAAAAACGATTTATATAGATATTTCCACTTTTTATTTTTTATTTCTCATCAGTGTATTTTCCATTTTTTTTATCAATGAAAAATGCGACTGTTTAGCGAATTGATCAAAGTTTTTCAATTGGGATTTTGTTTTTCTTCCAAATCGGCCCGAATTCATTTTTTTTCGGTATGTAAAATTCACGGTACGTGCGGTAAAGAAATGGATTAAAATTTTCAATAATTAATATTGCAATCAATCGATCGAAATGTTGAAATTATTTTTTTTCGATTTGAGTCATAGAACGGGACAAAACGAGCCGAAGCTTCTCATCAGCGTGAAACGTTCGTCGCACGCGACAATTAAACTTAATCATCCGCTACGCTCTACGTTTTTCGATAATAATCAAAGAATTTCAAGAATCGAAATCGGTTTAAGGAAAGAATGCAGAATGTGAATGCCGTCAACATATTTCGTTCAGTTTTGAGGAATTATCTGAAAGAAATATCGAAATTTCTCGGTAAATGCAAAAAAAAATTGTATTTTGTGTCAACGACGTCGGGGAATGAATTTGTCTACGAGAAACAGCAGCATAATCGATGTAATCTCATGCATATGGAGAAATCTGCGGACAAAGTTGGCAAAAAAAAGGAAGCAAAGATTTACAGAGAGCGGAGTTGTCAGAGGGTGTTTTGACAGGGGTAAGGTCGTCGACGTAAAGTTGCTCGTTTACCGAGCAAGATACATTTGTTTGTACAAACATTCGATATTGTTCGAAACAATATAGTCGAACGGTAGGCGCTCGCAGACGCAAAGTAAACAGAGAGCACGATTTCGTCGAGAAAATTTGAGCGGTGGCGAAGGGGAGAGGTGCGAGGGGAGGGGATTAAAAGTAAAAGAGCGAAGGGGAGAAAATAAGGGTCTTGGGCACGAGCCCGCGCTCCGAAAGTACAATAGCCCGACGCAGCCGGCTTCGATGTATTGCTCTGTTATTATGATTATTATTTTACGCTCTTGTTGAGAAATTCGAGGCGTTACATTTTGACCCCCTGGTATATTCCCCCCTCGCCCCTCAAACGTCAATGATTGCCCCTCGACAAAGGGGAGATCCCCGCGTGTCTACAGTCGCGCGAACATACTAGCATCTCAATTTACACTATAAAATTACAAAGAACATTTTTTTTTTCTATCCCGCAACTGCACGAACTTACGCGATCAAAGATTCTTGAAAAATTTCATCTCGTTTTGCTAGAATCTGCGACTTACCTTTTTACCGTCTCGAAATTTGACATTTCCCTCGATAATGCAATTGTTGTCCACCATTGTGGTACTTTGCCAATATTCCACTTCTGGCAGATGTTATTCTCATCACTGATATGCACTTCAAACGTGATTTATCCCATACCAACAATGTTTCTTTTCTTTACTCCGTTTTTTCATCACTTGGCGAAACACGAGACTCGAACACTTGACACTTTAGTTTCGTGATGTCTAAACCTTTGTTTTTTTCTTCATCGAATTTTGCGAGCCATAACTCTACGAATCACGCGGTTTTACATACGCACGAATATCCCTCGGCTTGCTAGCATCCATCTTGACACCGACCACTGGTGAGCGATCGTAAGGGAAGGGGAAAATGAGTCGTTATATATCTATGCGAATCTCGAGCCTGGCACTATCGGACATTGCTACTACTTCGAAGCATAACAATCGCTCGACTCTCGGTGCGGTTACGTCTACGAAATCTCCCTTCGGCAAGGGCCATTGCGACACTGCCGGATCCACAACACAACGCCGCCACCGAAACTACGGGAATCGACTGCTTTCTCATTGGTCACATTTTCCTACGTTCACTATCGACCGCGCGTTTCGGAATTTCCCCCACTCCGCTGCGAGCTCGCCCCTTTTAAACCATCACTCTCGCCATCTGGCGTCCCGCCATGAAATACGGTGCAGACGAAACTCTTTACCTTTTGTTGGTAAATCCTAATGCGCCAGTAAACTTGATGAAAAATTCAAAAATTCTGTAATTAAAACCTTTTAAATGTTAATTATTGCTGTGCTTCGTATACATTAAATGTCAACACGCCAATGAAGATTTTTGTTTTCACAACATAACCAATACATCGGACTTGTAAACAATAAGAAATTAGAGTCATTTTTGAGGTTATCCCTCCACTAAACCGGCTCAACAGTTGATCGCAAAACGTAAACAACACTTTTTACTTGAGTGATCGTGTCGCACATCTGACAGTAACGCATATTTAGCCTCTTGTACGTCAGCCTACAGATTTTTGTTTTTATCGGTTTCTTCCATGAATCTTGCACTCAAGCTCAACAAAACGGTTTTGTTTCAAGTTACAATATCGTCATCGCTTGATTGTAATTCAACGTGTGTTTACCATAGTCTCCATAGTGTTTACGATTGTCCGGCAAAATGGAAATGGTCGAAAAAGTGTTAAATGAATTATACGATAAGCTTTTGTTTTTAAAATATCCCGGTGTTGCAAAAGCCACTCGTAATGACGTGGAAAGTATAGTTCTCGCTGACAAAAACCGAGCATTTCTTCTGGCGTGGCTTCTGACAAAAACTTCGTACGTCGATCCCGAAGAATTTTTAAACAAACTCGATGAATCAAAAGTCGTAGAATGGTATTCCGATTTGGGAATTTCCAACGATCCCAAAGCGCTTATGGTATGTTGAAAAAAAAACTGCCACACGATTGAAAAATCGGACTGGAAATCGATTTAAAAAAAAATTAATTTATTAAATCACAATATACTGAAGAAAAATGGCTTTTCGCAGGGCACGGTTCCCATGCAGGACCAGATTCATACTCTCAAGAATGTGATGCAGTTCATAGACAGCGTTCTACTCGTCGATCAGCCGTGTAAAGCCGAACAAGTGGATGTTCTGGACATGTGGAAAGTAAATGGCTAATTTGCTTGTAAACTGAACTGCGTATAAAGCCAGGAAAACGAAACATTGTTCCTCTTTTTTTTTCCAGAAAATCAGTGAAAATCTGAACGACTCGCTAGAGACTACGCCGTTGGCGCCGAAACTTTCTTACAACGAGGCGCTTCAGGTTCTGGAAGATTGCAGAAAACGTTTGAATAAAACTACTGCTTCTGATGACAAATCCCATGAAACGGAAAATAATTCCTTCACGAACGAGGCGGTTGGGCCAAACGGCGAAACAGAGTCCAGAACTGACGTAAATATGAAATTTCAACAAAAATATAACGTTCGAGCAATTCTATGAATTTGGATCAAGAAACATCATTTTAATGCTTCGAGTACACACATCCTGTGATTGATATTGGGCCAATCTGACCCGAGGCGTTTTTCAAACCGTTCTATTCTGGTGAATATGCAATTTTTGTAAATTATCCATGATTTCTGGCCTTAATTTTTATTTTATTTTTCTTACGAAAAAGAAAATTAAATGCCACAATATTCGTTGCCATTGAATGCCAAACGATCGGTGAGAGAAATCTGTTGGGGTCGAAACGACCCAGTATGTACTCCAAGGGTGAATAATCTTTTGCCTGATGGCGTTTCTATTCCAAATTCGAATTAACCTGGAATTACGATGTTCGATTTTGCACCAATGAATCAGAACAAAATGCCTTTTTTCTTTTGGTAAAGACAAAAAAAAATTAATTAGCATTGTTAAGACGATGCAGACCTCAGTATTATTTCAACGATCCCTATGAGCATCTGATTTGATTTTTAAAGAACGAATCTCTTCCCTCTTCAAGGCAAATTCATATTTATCACAATTATTAGTCATTTCATTCATTTTCTAACAGCTTTGCTATCCAGAGGCGAATTCAGAAAGCAGCAACTGGCCAGATATCGAAGAACGTACTTCAGATTTTTTGAAATCTTTTGAAAATGTATCTTCTTGGGTAAAATGTGAAAACTCGGAGGCAAGTCCTTTGAAGGACATGGGTCCTTGTATCGAAAATATTCACAAGAATATGACGACTCTGAGGGAGGTAAGCTTTCGTCGTTTGTCACAAATCCAAGAATACTTCTTTATGCGTTTATCTCTAAAAGTTGGAAAATATTTCGTGGCATTTTATAATTAATATTCATAATAAAATAATTAATAATGAATAATCAAATAATCAAATAATCAAATAAATAATTAATAATTAATAATCATCACCATTATTATTATATGATGAATAAACTGTATTAGGGAAATTTTCTAATAACGCATTTAATTCTCTTTGTAGGCATTCCACTCGAAGGATCAAATCGTAAATTCCGCGATGATCGAACCATTAAAACACGGAGACATGCCTCTCAATTCCACGATCGAAAATATCAATGTTGTCTGCGAGGAACGCCGTAGATTGGAGAAGACTAATTAGAGAAATAATCATTTCTCTCTTCACACTGAACATATTTATTTGTGTTTTTGTAATTTTATATTTTTGTAAGTCGCGTTAGTGAGTCAATAAGTAAAAATTTAAGAAAATAGCAGTTGAATGATTCTCGTTATTTCGTATGGTGTCTTATCCCTTTAAAAGTTTTTCTTCTGGATCTCGCAACAGCGTTTATTACTTTTACGTCCACTTGTTGCTTTTTGTAGTAAATTGTCCATATCTTGTGATTCGAAATTAATTTTTTATTAAACCGAAAATTAAATGCAAAACGTTCGTTGTCAATGTGCACGCGGCGGGTTAAAAAAATTTGCAAAATTTTCTCGATACTTTTTTTCCCCAACTACATCATTAGCTTGCCATAGGATTTGAAATTGTGGAAGCGAGGTCAGAACTGGTTGTGCAGTAATCGATGGATCGTGAGTGAAAAATAAAAACAGGATGAATTTGTTTTTTCCTACCAGGAATATTTATATATTTTACAGCGGTTTTAGAAAAAACACGTAATAATACATGTTCGATGACTTAAGATCTAGGGCGTTCCTTCTTCTCTTTGTAGAGGGCGAGTAGCGATACGTTCGCTACTTTAACGACCTTAAATCTCACACCGGGGATATCTCCCACGGCGTGTCCTTTTCGCCCGAAACCGGCGACGAGGACCTCGTCATTTTCCTCAATATTATTGAGGCATCCGTCCCGAGGTACGAACGCCGTAATTTTTTTTCCGTTCTTGATCAACTGTACCCGGACGCATTTCCGGATAGCTGAGTTAGGCTGCTTCGCCTCGACGCCCCTGCAAATCAATTCAGGACAAAATTGAATATCTATAAACGACAATTCTCATTAAATTGGGCAAATGTTCCGATTGATTAACCGGGCTCAGCTTGACGAACGAAAAAGTTGACAAAGTTTACTATAAACCTTGAAACTTGCTTCAAAATTGTTGCAACTATCAAAAAATTCTAATAAAAAAGCAGATTGTCTCAGGGAAATATTTTCCAAGCCGTCGGGAGTCTCCGACGACATTCTGCATAGATTCCAAAGTGGAAACATCGCAAATGCTTTGAGCAAATAACCGAAACGGAGTCGTAGTTGATTTACGTGCTGAGATTCAATTTATTTGTCACATTCAACTCGTGCCAAAAATACTAATTCCCGTACATGCAAAATTATTGCGAAAATGCCATAAACATAAAAAATTTTCATCAAAAACAAGATGTCCTCAGAATCTGTTATTGAATGACACACGTTAATGTTTTTTTTTTTCTAAAATACTCATCGAGTACAAAATTAGCACCGAAAAGGTCGTGTCACGTAGCCGCCAAGTTGAGCAAACGCTCAAGAAAAACGAGTTTACCGTCAACAATCGTCAACAGTAACATTGACTTTTGACGTTGCATCGAAAGGAGCTTGATTTTGACTGACAGGGAAAAATGATTCTGGACTTTAATGAGTTGATGGAATTGAAAGACGAAAGATCGACGCAAATGGATGATTGAACATCAAAAGATGGACTTACACTTTTTCGAGGACGATTCCCTTGGCATGGGAGGCTCCTCCGAAGGGATTAGCCTTCCAGCGGGTTCCCAAATGCGCTTTCTTGTAGTCCTTATCGTTCCACCGCTGATCACGGCGGTGGTTAACGTGTTTTCTCGCTGTTCGCAGACCACGAGGTTTACCTGCGAAAGAGAAATTCCGAAAATCAAAACAACCTCAAAAGTACTGACCCGAGAATTCGTAAGTTATTTGCTTGGTGTTGATTTTTAGTTCGTTAACGCGCTTCGATTAGAAATTGAGAAATACGATTAAATTGGGATTAAACTGGGACGCCGTGTGCACGTGAAGCGGAGAGCTTGTTTTCATATTTAGTCGCATTTCGTTGCAAAAACGAAAGTTTCAGTTTTAGGAATTCACGATGATTTAAGATTGTTGAATGTTGCGGATTTTGATGCACAATTGTTTATTTTCAAGCTCCGAGTATCGATAAAATTAATAACCGCGTTATTTTTCTCACGTACCCATATTGCTCGATGTGCGATTCAACCGGAAGAGAGTCCAACGCCATGAACGAACGATCGGCGGAAAAGCTATGCCAGGCTGACAGTTCGATTATCGATTCGATTGTTAAAATCCCTAGGGAAGCACTGCTGACAACCATCGCCACTAGAGAATTCATCGTTTCAGTGATTCTCCCCCCCCCCCTCTCGAATCCATTGGATGTGAAAACTCGAAGCGCTAAAATAATGTTTCTTTGATTCAAATTCATAGAATTGCTTGAACGTTATATTTTCGTTCGAATTTCATATTTACGTCAGTTCTGGACTCCGTTTCACCATTTGGCCCATTAACCGTTTCGTTCGTGAGGGAATTATTTTCCGTTTCAAAAATGCATAAAAATGTTCATTTAGGCGAGGCCCAGTCGCTCGGACGCATTTTCGTAAATCTAGCCACTCTGGGTGATGCCGACAAATGTCGGGTGGTGCTTACCGATAAACAAAGGTGTTCAGAGGTGTTCAGCGTCTAAGACGCTGCCGTCCATCTCGATAAGTTATAATATATGAAAAGAGCGCTCCAGCGGTACTAGAAAACCGCTCGCGCGCGTGATGCACCCTAGTGTAGTAAATTGTCCATATTTTGTGGTTCGAAATTAATTTTTTATTAAACCAAAAATTAAATGCAAAACGTCCGTTGCCAATGTGCACGCGGCGGGTTAAAAAAATTTGCAAAATTTCCTCAATACTTTTTTTTCCCAACTACATCATTAGCTTGCCATAGGATTTGGAATTGTGGAAGCGAGGTCAGAACTGTTTGCGCGGTGATCGATGGATCGTGAGTGAAAAATAAAAACAGGATGAATTTGTTTTTCCCTATCAGGAATTTTTATATATTTTATAGCGGTTTTAGAAAAAACACGTAATAATACATGTTCGATGACTTAAGATCTAGGGCGTTCCTTCTTCTCTTTGTAGAGGGCGAGTAGCGAAACGTTCGCTACTTTCACGACCTTAAATCTCACACCAGGGATATCTCCCACGGCGTGTCCTTTTCGGCCGAAACCGGCGACGAGAACCTCGTCGTTTTCCTCAATATTATTGAGGCATCCGTCCCGGGGTACGAACGCGGTAATCTTTTTTCCGTTCTTGATCAACTGTACCCGGACGCATTTCCGGATAGCTGAATTAGGCTGCTTCGCCTCGACGCCCCTGCAAATCAATTCACGACAAAATTGAATATCTATAAATGACAATTCTCATTAAATTGGGCAAATGTTCCGATTGATTAACCGGGCTCAGCTTGACGAACGAAAAAGTTGGCAAAGTTTACCATAAACCTTGAAACTTGCTTCAAAATTGTTGCAACTATCCTCAGAATCTGGTATGGAATGACACACGTTAATGTTTTTTTTTTCTAAAATACTTATCACGTACAAAATAAGCACCGAAAGGATCATGTCACGTAGCCACCAAGTTGTGCAAACGCTCGAGAAAAAAGAGTATACTGTCAACAATCGTCAACAGTTTAATTGACCTTTGACGTGTTGCACCAAAAGAAGCTTGATTTTGACTGACAGGGAAGAACGATTCTGGCCTTTAATGAGTTGATGGAATTGAAAGACGAAAGATCGACGCAAATGGATGATTGAACATCAAAAGTTGGACTTACACTTTTTCAAGGACGATTCCCTTGGCATGGGAGGCTCCTCCGAAGGGATTGGCCTTCCAGCGGGTTCCCAAATGCGCTTTCTTGTAATCCTTATCGTTCCACCGCTGATCACGGCGGTGGTTAACGTGTTTTCTCGCTGTTCGCAGACCACGAGGTTTACCTGCGAAAGAGAAATTCCGAAAATCAAAACAAGCTCAAAAGTACTGACCCGAGATTTCCTAAGTTATTTTCTCGGTGTTGATTTTTTGTTCGTAAACACGCTTCGATTAGAAATTGAGAAATGCCGTTTAATTGGCATTGACAGGACATTGTCGAACGGTATAGTGCGTGAAAACACTCGGATGGATGCCGTGTGCACGTGGAGGGGAGAGCTTGTTTTTTTATTTAGTCGCATTTCGTTGCAGAAACGAAAGTTTCAGTTTAAGGAATGCACGATATTTTAAGATTGTTGGAATGTTACGGATTTTGATGCACAGTTGTTCATTTTTAAGCTTCGAGTATCCATAAAATTAATAACCGCGTTATTTTTCTCGCGTACCCATCTTGCTCGATCTGCGATTCAACCGGAAGAGAGTTCAACGCCATCAACGAAGGAATAACGGACAGGCTGACAGTTCGATTATCGATTCGATTGTTAGAATCCCTAGGGAAGCACTGCCGGCAACCATCGTCACTAGAGAATTTATCGTTTCAGTGGATTCATCCCCCTCTCGAATTTTTCGGAGAAAATAGAAATGATTGTTGTTCCACTTGTGTTATTGGTGAATTCTCAATTAATATTCCAATTAATTACAATTATTGTCAATCACGGATAACCACAATTTTAATGTGTGTCAAACGCCGCGACGCCGTACATGGAAACACTGGAAAATTACGGTTTTCGGCCATTACCCTCTACCCATTTTGCCCTTTTGCGAATTTTTTGTTTCGAAAACTCAATTAGCCTCACGAAAATTCTGCTTGTCATAACGAACAGTAACAAATTCCGAGTTATCACAACAAATCTATCAAAAATGTTATGACGCTCATAAACGGTTTATCTGGTTGACGCTGAAAACTCTTCAACACCGCCAACCCGTCCAATCGGATTGAAGGGGTTCTACTTACGATGATAATCATTGGCTGGCACGGTTAACCTTGAAGCTTGTCATCGCGAGCTTCCGTTTGGCGCCAAAAGCACGTACCGTTGAAGCGCGTCTTTATCAACACAGCGATCACACTATTTTGCCGGTTGTGTACACATTGAGCATGGAAAATAGTGTGCGAATCGAAAGTCTAGTTTACCGCCAGAATCTGCGACAAGCGAGAAGTCGACAAGTAACAGCAGAGCGTCGAAAATCGTCGCACTATCTCACATGATCGTGAACAATAAATAAAAATTCATTTTTAATAATTTATTACATTTTCTACACTTGACATTTTTTAAACTCTTCGGAAAAAATGAGTCCCAAGCACAAATTGTTCGTTTTAAAACGCGGTGAGTATTTCTTTTTTTTTCGATTTTCATGAACCTTTGTCGCCGTTATAATAATGGTCAAAAAAAAATTCAACATTTCGTAAAATTTCCGTCAAAGTTCTGTCTCTTGAGGGACAAACGTCCGAACGGCGTAAATTGTACTCAATTGCGAAGTATTTTCAGAAATTCTTAGATTAACAAAAAACGACCCTGAATATTGCGAATAATTAGAAATCATTTTTTTTAAAGTGACTAGAAAATTTCTCGATTGTTCCAAATTCTGAAATTTAAAAAAATGTTTCGAACAGTAAATCGAACAAATTCGTCTAGCCTTTTATCAGAATTCAATTTTTCACGTCTCAAGCACAATTTCGATTCGTTGCAAAATATTTCTGCATGGAATAAAAAATTTGGAGCAAACTAGTCAACCAGTTATTTCAATTTTTCTCGTACCAGTTTTTCCTCCCACTACGGTGGATCGAGTCTCACAAAAAAAAATGTTTACGCTCCCGCCTGATTTTTGAGTATGGAACTTTTCAAGGTCACAATTAGAAATACATACTCGTGATTCCTTCGCGTCTTTTCTATTTCCATATGAACGTGTTTACATAATTTTGGAGTACAAATTTTTCAGATGGCCGCAAAGAGGCTATTCATTATGACAAAATCACATCGAGGATATCGAATTTGTGCGCCGGCCTGGACATGGAGTGGGTCGATCCGGTAATTTTCCAACTGCGACAATTAACCAAATGACTCACTAAATCGATACGGATTGAAAAATAGTTAATAATTCATGAAATCTGTAAATTTTGCTTTCAGCCAGCAATCACACTGCGAGTCATCAATGGCTTGTACGCCGGAGTAACGACCGTCGAATTGGACAATCTGGCGGCCGAGACAGCGGCGACAATGACAACAAAACATCCGGATTACGCTATTCTTGCTGCCAGGATTGCCGTGTCGAACCTTCACAAAGAAACTAAAAAAACGTTCAGTGGTATGCCGATTTTTTCCATTTCTTTGAAATTGCCGATGAATAATATGAAAATCTATTTTAAAAATCAAGAAAATTTGACTCGAATTTTGAGAAATAGTAATAACGACTTGACTCTGAAACGGGAGCTATTATTGTCGCTATCTCGATCAAGACACAAACCTATTGGCAATGCCTATTGTCTCGAGGATTTCCATGATCGATTAATTCATTATATTGATACGAAAATAATACAAAAAATTACGACGGCATCGTAGTTCCCTGAAACCACGTCGCCCTTCCAAAGAATTTTAGCAAAAATCATTCTTCATTCATATTCCGCTCTCGAAAATAGCGGAATAGCCGCCATTCAGTGAACGCCATGAATCTCTCGTTTTTCGTATCAATCACCATCAAATAACAATACGAAAAAAGAATTTTTATCCAGCACCCAGAGCAGGCTCTCTTTCTGTCGATCCAAAACTAGTTTCCTGAATTTTTTACAATTTTGTTGAACGACTCCAAGTTCAGTAGAAAACGGTAGAACGCCCCTGACCGATTTGGAGAGTTGGGATGTTTCGCCAAATTGAAGATTGAAAATTGCTTTTTTGTATTTGCCAAAATCTCTCAGAGGGACGATACGATACGAGAAAACTATGTCATGGTGATTTTTTATATAATTTTCAGTCCGTGTACTGAAAAGATTGACTGCTTGATTATGATCAAAGCCTCACTATATTTAATGTTTGTGCAAACCAATATTTCGATTATTATGGCAGGAATTAACGAATGTTAATTATTCCAGAGGTAATGGCCGATTTGTATAACGTAGAAGAGACGAGAAAAGGCGAAAAGATAAAAAAGCCAGTGATTAGCGAAAAGTACCACGAAATCATTCAAAAAAATGCGGACCGTTTGAACTCGGCGATAGTTTACAGCCGTGACTATAATTACAATTATTTTGGCTTCAAAACTCTGGAGCGAAGTTATTTATTGAAAATAAATGGAAAAATTGTGGAGAGACCGCAACATATGCTCATGCGAGTCGCCGTTGGCATTCACGCCGATGACATTGATAAAGTTATTGAGACTTATGATTTTCTGTCGGAAAGATATTTCACTCATTCGTCACCGACACTTTTTGCCGCTTGCACGCAGAGACAACAATTATCCAGGTTTTTATTTCTTATTGTTTATTTTTAGTTTTGTTTTTTAATCGCACGATTCATTAAAAATTGAATAATCGATCAATTTTCTCAACTTTTCATAATTCCACCATATCACCAATATTTTTGCCTTACCGTTGATGATGCTCAACGAAGTTGAATCCTTTCACAGTTGCTTCTTGCTGACAATGACTGAGGACAGCATCGACGGAATTTTCGACACTCTCAAGCGTTGCGCTCTCATTAGTAAATTTGCTGGTGGTATTGGCTTGAGCGTCCACAATATCAGAGCCACAGGCACCCAGATCATGGGAACTGGTGGCATTTCCAACGGCCTAGTTCCCATGATCCGAGTTTTTAATAACACGGCTCGATACGTAGATCAAGGAGGCAATAAACGACCCGGCGCTTTTGCCATTTACGTCGAACCGTGGCACGCTGACATTTTCGAATTTATGGATTTAAAGAAAAACACAGGTTCGTTTTATCCGCTCAATCAAAATAAATCACCAGCTCGAATCATAATATCCTTTCCTTTCTTTTCGTGCTGCAAATTTGAGAATTCTCATTTTTAAATAATTCCTCCGGTGTCTATTTTCAGGCAAAGAAGAACATCGAGCCCGAGAACTATTTTATGCCCTCTGGATCCCAGATCTCTTCATGAAACGCGTGTTCGACGACAAACATTGGAGTCTGATGTGTCCCCATGAATGCCCAGGGCTTCCGGATACGTGGGGCGAAGAATTTGAGCAACTTTATGAAAAGTAAGACAATCAGTGACAATTTTTTTTCCCCGAGTAAGGCATCGGTAGTTATTTATGATTCGTCTTTCATTTTCATGCAGCGACTCGAGGACGCCGAAAAAAATGTAGTGTGCATGTTCCTACATTTTTCCGCTTCCTCTTTTTTTTTTACAGACTTTTCCAGATTCGTTGGATACCATTATCCAAGTTCCTGCTGTTTCCTTGTTACAATTTTCCTTTACCCCGTTTTTTGCATGTTCTAATTATGCCAATGAATTGACTAGCTGACCGAATCGGGAGAAAATGGATTAAATAATTATCAAGCGATTTCACGACCAAATTATCCACAAAATGTTTACCAATTACTACGAAATGAAAATAATGGAAAACGGCCATTCTTAATGAAAGAAAATGCAAAATTTAACACTCCCTAGACACACATGGGTCTGGGGTGTCCTGGAGTTTTTTTCCCTGTACTTGGACTCGTTTAAAAAATCGGAAAAAATTCAGGACAATAGTTTTGGATCTATGGAAAGAGATTCTGCACCGGGGCATGGATAACTTTTTTTTAATGATTGTTATTTCATAGTAATCTGTATGAAAAACGAGAAATTCACGCCATACTCGACACCCCAGACCCATGCGTGTCTACGGCTAATTATAATAGTGACAGTTTTCATGTCGATCGTTCCGAAATGATTTTATAATCGTTTTCATCAGGTACGAAGCTGAAGGACGCTACAAACGTCAAATACCAGCACGTGATCTGTGGACAGCGATTTTGATGTCGCAAGTCGAGACCGGAACTCCATACATGTTGTACAAAGATCATTGCAACAGAAAATCGAATCAACAAAATCTTGGTACAATAAAAAGCAGCAATTTGTGTACGGAGGTCGTGCAGTATTCGAGTCCTGACGAAGTTGCCGTTTGCAATCTCGCCTCGATAGCAGTCAATATGTTCGTAAACCCATCAACGAAAAGCTTTGATTTCGAAAAACTACGAACAGTCGCAAAAATCGTCACGAGAAATCTCAACAAGGTCATCGACATCAATTATTACCCGATACCCGAGGCTGAAAGATCGAACCGGAAGCATCGACCAATCGGTAAGTCACTCCTGGTTCCTGGCAATCACTTTTTTTAAGCAGGAAAATTTTTTAATTCCATTCTGTCGAAAGAATTCTTTGAGTTTCTTATTTTTTAATTCCACGACTCGAAGAAGAAAAAACGACTTTCCAAAAAACTGTTTCTGCAAATATTTGAAGCGAATTTTCAATTTCCATTAGGTATCGGCATCCAAGGCCTTGCTGATGCTTTCCTTCTCATGCGCTATGCTTTCGAGAGTCCAGAGGCAAAGAAACTTAATATACAAATCTTCGAAACACTTTATTTTGGCGCACTCGAAGCCAGTTGTGAACTTGCCGAGGAACTCGGCCCCTACGAATCTTACGAAGGCAGTCCTGTCAGCAAAGGCGTAAGTTGAACTTTGCTAAGCCAAAATTATTTTCTATGGGAAATAATTTCTCTAATAATAATTTTCTCATGGAGAATAACTATTTTCTATGGGATATTACGTATAGAGAGTTATAGAGAAATTATTCCTCACAGGAACACGGTTTTCTAATTATCACTTTATCAAATAATTTTCCCATGTGAAATAATTGGGAAATAAATATTGAATTATTAAAATGTTAATTTGAATATTGGGAAATAATTTCTCTAACAATAATTTTCTCATGGAGAATAACTATTTTCTATGGGATACTACGTATAGAGAGTTATAGAGAAATTATTTCTCACAGGAACACGGTTTTCTAATTATCATTTTATAAAATAATTTTCCCACGGGAAATAAATAGGAAAAATATTAAAATATTAATTTAAATATTGGGAAATATCCTGTGGGAAATAATTTCTCTAATAATGGTTTTCTTATGGAGAATAACTATTTTCTATGGGATATTACGGATAGAGAGTTATAGAGAAATTATTTCTCACGGGAACACGGTTTTCTAGTTATCATTTTATAAAATAATTTTCCCACGGGAAATAAATAGGAAATAAATATTAAAATATTAATTTAAATATTGGGAAATATCCTGTGAGAAATAATTTCTCTAATAATGGTTTTCTTATGGGAAATAACTATTTTCTATGGGATATTACGTATAGAGAGTTATGGAGAAATTATTTCCCACAGGAACACGTTTTTCTAAAAATCATTTTATAAAATAAATTCCCCACGGAAAATAATTATTTGCTATGGGGAATAATTTCGCTCTATAACTGTATAAATATCCACCATCTTCCCTGATCGATGGTCATAACTGTAAGGCTCCGATCCTACGCTAATGATTTGTATAAAATGTTTCAGAAGATTTTTCCAATTTTTTGTCTAACAGGAAAATTTTCGATCGAACTCGTTCGTGAACTTTGAATTCTGAAAATTGTCAATTCTCGAAAAAAGAACCAACGATTGTGAATGTTTTTTTGTTTTCTCTTTTCAGATTCTTCAGTACGATATGTGGAACGTAACGCCAACGGATCTTTGGGATTGGGCAGAGCTAAAGAAAAAAATAGCAAAACATGGAGTTAGAAATTCGTTGTTACTGGCTCCAATGCCAACGGCGTCAACAGCCCAAATTCTAGGAAACAATGAGTCGATCGAGCCGTACACCAACAATGTATACACGAGGCGAGTTTTATCCGGTGAATTTCAAGTCGTCAATCCCCATTTGCTCAAAGATCTTACCGATCGGGATTTGTGGGACGACGATCTGAAGAACGAAATTATCGCGAACCGTGGCTCGATTCAGGTAAATTAAATATTGAAAAATAAATGATATTGAAAAAAAAAAAAATACATAAAAAATAATAAATAAATAATTCAAATTATCTCTCGCCACAGGACATTGAGCGCATTCCTGCTGAACTCAAACCCCTTTACAAAACCGTCTGGGAAATATCGCAAAAGACGATTTTGGAAATGGCCGCTGATCGCGGAGCCTTTATCGACCAGTCACAATCGTTGAATGTTCATATGGCTAAACCGAGTTCTGAAAAACTCACATCGATGCATTTCTATGGCTGGAAAATTGTAAGTTTTTTTTTGTTTTTTTTTTTCAGAACTGAAAAAATTGCATGAAAATTGAATTAGAACAGAAATGAAACAGAACTTTGCTAAACGGAACAAAAAAGTTTTATACGAGTTTTGATTTTATTTGAAAATGTTTCATTTTATTTATTTATTCATCGCTCGGTATTGATTTTACGTAAATGAAATAATCGAGCCCGAAAAATCGATCGATTTGTGAAATTTTCGAGAACTTCGTTAATCTGTTCGTTTAAATATTCACAGGGATTGAAAACTGGAATGTATTATCTTCGGACAAAACCAGCTGCGAATCCTGTGCAGTTTACAGTCGACAAATCGAAGCTCCGAAGTCCGAAGAAGGAGCCGAAAGTACAGAAGGAGAAAGATGCTGTTGAAGAATTAGCAGAAGAATTAGACGCGGCGTTTGTTTGTGCGCGCGATAACCCTGAAGGGTGCATGGCTTGCAGCGCATAATTAGATAAACAAAACGTACGTACACGATTATTTCCCAGAGAACGAAAACTGAAAGTGCAAAGCGAAACTTCGCCAAATTCTTCGATTTTTCATTGCAAGTAGTCGATAGTATTTTAAGATTTAACAAAAAAAAATCCGTCTTTTTCATGTAATGTTTAAGATTTCAAGAATTATTTTCTACTGTGGATACCAAACATTGGATCCCCGACCTCTGCACTGTTGAATAAATTTCATACAGTTAATTTATAATCATCGAACTATCTATTCCAATTTATTTCTTCACCTTTTAATTTTTCGTTCGACCTTTTTTCCTTCAATCAAAAATCCCAGAATCGTAAGAATTATAATTATTTATCTTCAGATTGTTAAAAATAATCTCAAGGATGGGGCATTATTCCAAATGGGAAAGAATAATCAACCCACCGAGTGTATCATCGATTTAAAGAGAACTAGAATTTCCACGCAGTAGGGGCACAAATTTGTATAAAAATCGACAAAATCCTTTGGAGTCTTTTTTGAGTTTGTGAAAAATTCGTATCTCCAAAGTTCCTCGTAGTTGAGTAGTAAATTAAATTTTCTAATACGAAAGTACGAAACTTATTTATTTATTTGTAGATGTTGTGCAATACGGAAATAATGACAGTTTTTATTTTTTTCGCATGAAACATTTGTTACTAAAATTGAATTGAATGATTATTGAAAAAAACTGCAAAATTGTGGGTCAAAAAGTAAAGGGAAACGAGGATTATGCACGCCCTGCAATAGCAGCTGGTAATTACATTTTTTTCGGAATTAAACCTCCGTAGACACACTACGATTAGGGCACCTCCCTAGACACACTTGGGTCTAGGGCGTCCAACTGTTTTTATTCGTTCAAAAAATCAGAAAAAATTCAAAAAAATAGTTCCGGATCTATGAAAAGAGCCTGCACTGCGTGATGGATGAAAATTCTTTTTTATCATTGTTATTTAATGGTAATCGATGGAAAAAGCAAGAAATTCACGCCATTCGCTAAATTGGCTGAATACTCCAGACCCACGTGTGTCTACTGAGGGTTAATCGGGTTCAGAGATATTTTGAGGCAATTTTCAATTAGTAAGCAGATTCGTTAAATTTTTATTTCGCAATAAAAAAAATTATTATCATTATAGTTACAGAATTACATCGTTATTACATTTCTGTCCCTCGTGCTAAACTTGTGCTAGAATCCATAGGGTCACGTAGTTCAGGTCCGAGCAACACGTAACCGCTAATTTGTGTATTACTATTGCAGTATTTATCGTTTTCTAGAACAAACGATTTTCTAGAGTCATCCTCCTGTTTCTCTTTGTGCTTCGCTCGCATCCTTGAGCTTCATTAATGTTCGACATTATATTATGTACAGTGTTCACGAGAGTGAGGGGGGAAGAGAACGCAGCACCTCGCTAGAATTAAAATCACTGTGCAACACAAAAAAATTGGGTCAAATTCTCGTGAGGATCGAGAAGAGTTTGCCATTGTAGATGAAAAAAGTTTTCATCGTTGAAACGCAAATATTTCTATTCAGCCTTGCCAGAGTTTCTGAAGCTCCCGAAAAATATCGACAACACAAGGATTTTTCTTGCGTTCCAACGATGCAAACTCCAATATCGCGATTTTCTATACTTATGTGGTTTTCGTAAAAAAACTTCCTTACGAGAAAGTGACCAAGGGGAAAGACCGAGATTCACGAAAAATTGTACAGACGGCAGGACCGAGGTTGGGGAATCGCGAGATGGAACGAAGGAATTGCTTATTATTAACTTAATTACGTAATAGAGAATATTACATTTTTCCTCGCTGCATTTTTACGCACATTTTTTCTTGCCACGAAAGTTTTAGCATAAATAATATCCGAAAAAGATTCGAGTAAGAATTTCAATGAAAACGATTTTTTAAAATTATTTGACTATGAAAAACAAAATGAATTTCTCTCGTTTTCCGTAGCGAGAGTTGAAGGCCTGACTTAAGTTCTAACGAGAGGCTAACTGCTAAAGTTAATAGTCATTCGTAGACCCAGCACCGTAGTTTTTGTTGTGTACCTACAAAACTAAAGTCACTAGCACGTGAAGAGGAAGGGATAAGGGAAAGGAAACAGAGAATTCTCCGGTGCGTCGACGTTTTTCTTTTTCTAAATTTATTTATTGCTTCGTCGGCTCGACAAGAATAATCGACGATCGAGTTAGTCCCTCGAAGGTTGTTAATTAGGAAGCGGTTTGTGGATTAACGTCATACGACAAAATTGTTTAATTCCTTCAAGTATTTTCTACTTTATTTACTTTGCTTCGAGAAGCAATTCTTTGTGCCAAACTCTACAGTCCCACTCGTCGCTCTTTAGTGTTAGTGAGGAGAGAACAATCGAGAAAAAAGTCCAAGGTTCGGGGACCCCGACGAAAAGCACGAGTGGCAAATGGAAAGTTCAGCTAAATCATTCGAAAATTTATCAAACGCTCAAGTTCGTCAATGGTACGGATACCCTTGGTCGTGGTCGCGTGTTAATGGAGAAAAAAAATTCTGTGGACGTTGTAGAAATTTTACAATGTTTTCAGATAAAAAATTCACTTGTTTTAAAATTTTTGCCTCAAGTTTGTTGCGGAATTTTGTTGAAATTCGAAACATCAACAAATATTTGCAAAATTGTCCAGAGTTGCCAAAATTTTCATACAATTTTTCAGGATATAGAAAAATTCAGAAAGTCCAATAAAATATTTTTTAGAAAATTGGGCGAAAAGGATAAAAAGCTCGAGACATCGACGTCATTAAAGGTATGGATCGGTGAGACCAATTTACTCCGAATGTTCGATAGGGAAATTTATTTTGACGGATCGAAATGAAAAAGTTTGAGCACCGCCAGGAAAATCACAGAGTTCCAACTTTTTCATCATCATTGCGGATAAACATTGCAGAAAATGTCGCAACGTCTCTCGCATTTATGGGCAGATCGTACGCACTGATCCATAGCCTTGAGAAAAAGAATTGGAACACAAATAGCGAGCCCGTATTTTTGAATAAGCTCGGATGTGTGGTTAGGACTGGGATCGATTTCCGCATCGTAAAAGTCTTAGTCTTTTGATTAGGAAATGGAACGACTGATGTTCCCATTTGTGTTTTCCATGCCCTGGTTAAAGGGTGTGAGAAAATACGGCAGTAAGTAGATTCTCGTTGATGCGAACGTGAGAGTGACTCGCGTCATCATTCAGAAATTGAAGGCAAGTGTGGTAGCTTATTTAAAAAAAAGTTTGATACGTTATTTCGTGTTAGTACGTATCGTTGCGAGAGTTGGATTTCGAGACTTTGAACGAGCCCGTTAGCAGGCCAACAATTGGGCGCTTTTGATAGATTTATACCAACGATTCCACGTGTAAACAAAAATAAAGATATTGGAATATTTTGAAGAAACGTAAGAAATAAGTTGACCCTATTATTGCCCTGGTTACCGGATCGATCGCGAATCCACTGGTTTAGAAAAACTGTGAATATCCAACGTGCTTGTTTGACTATCGTTTAATAAACGCGGAAGCTTGTTCCAAGCTCTTTCGTCGGATTCTCAAAATCCTTGATCGACGATATTTCGAAATGGTCGGATTTAATGATCGATGCATAATCGACGTCGTTGAAATAATCAAATTTGCATTTCAGGCTCCGAGTCATCGTTGAACCAAGAAGATCGCTGGCCGTCGGTCATTCTAACGCTTTCGCTTTCGGTGTATCTCGTGGATCTTGTGAAGGTTGTTGAAATACCAGGAGGTCCTTCACGGACGCCAGTATCGAAGCTCGCCATGACATCGACCCGGTCGCCTCGTCTGACCGCGAGCGGTGTAGTTTCCGCTGAACTCGGTGGATTGTCTTCGTTGCCCCAAGTGGGCAAAGTTCGGGCTGGTCCGGTCCATTGAGCGGCGAATTCCGAGGCCGAGCGTCCTATGCTCGGCTGACTGAGTGATCTGGCGAGTGAGTCAGCCTCGAAGGAGCTCAGACTGGTCAGGTCGTCTCTCTCGACTCTGACATAGTCACGAGTCGTTTCGGACATTGAGCGGAGGTCGGTTTCGCTACCGGCTCGCATAGTCGAGCCGAGACGTCCCATTTGAGCGTCGCTCGAACGTCTCGAATGGTCGTTAGTCCGCAATGTGCTGCCACCGTCGCTCTCGTACTCGTAGAGCGTTGGCAACGAAGATCTACGAGATCTGCTGTCCCATTCGGACGACTTGCTGCGTTTGTAACGCTGTCCACCTTTCCAGTGGGAGGAGGAGGATGTCGAGCCAGGTGGAGGGCTTAAGATTCGAATAATGACGTCCCATTTAGTCGGTGGGAAGAGCGTAGTGTATCGCGCATCTTTCCGTATCAATTCGTAGTCCTCCTTGACGACAGCCTCGGTGAGGAGAGTCCTGAGAGTGCTCTCGCTCGTGATGATTTCTCGCCATCTACGTCTTTCCTCGTCGGTCAATTCAGCCGCGTATTGAGGTTCCAAAACTCGAGCAAGACTGAAGAAGTTGTTGCCGGACCTGGAGCAATCGGAGCCAGCGCCGTCTCTGTCGTCGTGGTGAGCCAATAATCCACGACCTGGTCGCGAGGGTATATCCCCGCGAGTGTTATAAGTCGGTTGAATAGTAGCGTCGTCTTCTAGATGCATCGACAGAGGTCTGTGCATGAGAGGCTCGTTGGTGATGGTAAGATTCGAGGCTGAACTAACGTCCGAAAAGTTTTCCCACTCGGGTGGCGGTGGCGGAAGTTCTTCGGTCGGATAATTGCGAATGGTGACGTCCCACTTCGGATCAGGTTGCGGCTTCGGCCGAGCGTGATATTCCGTAACTTGACGTCGATGTCTTTCCACATCCTCGATCGTTTTCTTCTCGGTAACCGTTCTCAAGAAAACGTCATCGACTTCGTGGGTCGTGATTTCCGGGCGCCTCGTTGCGACGATTGGCTCGACCAGCGGTTCCGCGTTTTCTCGTTGAAGCTCGCGATGTTGAATCGCGACGTGGGACGAAGGAGCAATCGGTGGTGGCGGCGGTGGCGTCGGGGCCAAAATATTCGCGACTCTGTATTTCGCGTGAGACGAATCCGTTACTTCCGTCAACATTTCTGTTTCAGCGAATTCTGTCAAGGTCGTCAACGAACGAGGACGATGAATCGTTGGACCGGAAGTCGGCGAGCTCAACGTCTCGATCGTATGGTTTTCACGCTCCGCCTGCTTCCGCAGGATTCTCGAGTACACCGGCGGCGTTTGTTGCCTCGACATCGTATTGCTCGGCGGATTATGCAGCTCCGGAACATACGAGAACGTTGTCATACGATGCATCGGACTCTCCAACGATCTCGCCGTTTCTTCGCGCTCAAGAATCGTCGTCAAGTTCCTCTCGAGCGCTATGCTCGCGTCCGACTCCGAAGGCAACGGGCTCGGCGGCGGTGGTGGCGCTCTCTTCACCCTCATCTGCACGTCGAACTTTGGCTCGATCGGCACTGCAACCGGATGTCGCGGTAATGTCACTCTCGAAGCTGTCGCTGACGTCATCGCCGATGTCTCCACGTCTAACGTTGTTTCCGAGTAGAGCGAACTCGAGGCTCGCACTTCCACCTGTTGATTTAGAGACTGATGATGTAAGAAGGCCTTGTTCTCGTATGAACCGACTGATGACACTGGTAATGATCTTACCTCGTCAACCTGTAATCATATTCGATACATTCGCCGATATTATTACGAAACTTTCCGTGCATCACTATCTTCGTGTAATTCCATCGAAACAATAGAAAAAGGCAAATGGCAATTGTGACTGCATTGTTTTCCATGAGAAAAAAAACAACGTAACGTCATTAGAGTCGATGGAAAATATTTCTAAAATCTCGACATCAAAGTTCTAGACAAACGAGGAAAAAAAATGTTGCAAAACGTTGCTGAAACGGTTAATTTTACGACGAGCCTTTTTTGTTCTTAGCGACTCGCTAAATGCTGAATAAATTCGGTTTTGTTGAGATTTTGTGAATAGCCATTTTCAATGAAGCGAGAAGTGTTAATTTTCGTTGAAAAGAATTCATTTCGTACGGAAAGAAAAAAAAATCGATTCTCCGGTAAAAATCTATCGGAAAAAATAATTAACCCTCCGTAGACACACATGGGACTGGGCTGTGGAACCCATTCGGCAAATGGCGTGAATTTCTCGTTTTTTGCATCGATTATCATTAAATAACAATAGTAAAAAATAATTTTTATCCACCACTCAGTGCGGGATCTTTTTCCATGGATCCCAAACTACTTTCCTGAATTTTTACAGATTTTTTAAACGAGCCAAAGTACAGGAAAAAGTCGTAGGACACTCCAGACCCATGTGTGTCTACGGAGGGTTGAAAAATAGTGAAAAAATGTCGAAATTCTCATGGAATCTCCGGTTGAAATGAATCGTGTGAAGAGTCCTCAAGGGAACGCGTTATAGTAATTTTTTGTTTTTTTTTTGCGCTTTGCCTTTTCAGTCGAGAGCTGTTGAGTTTGAAAGAAATTCGATACTTGCCTCCATGCCCACTTCGGAATGACTCTCGCTCGGATAGTCGCTGGGCAAAGTGTCGGAATGGTCGATGACCAAATTAGCTTCGCTTCCGGAGGAGGATGGTGCCGCGTGAAGCAAAGCGTGTGCCCTCGGTATCTTGAGTCCTTCGAACATGGAAATGTTGCCGAGCGAGGATCCGGACAATTTCGTGATCTCAGATCCTGTGCCACTGCCAAACGGTTGACGATGAACGACTCGTACGTTTCGTCGCTTCATGCAGAGGTAAGAACAGCCGAGACCGAGTAACAATAGCGAGAGAAAGAGGAGAGCACAGATCGTCAATAAGATCTGGAAACCCTTCAGTGGTGGCTCCGTGACTGGCAATACCGCTGGCGGGCCAGCAACGCTACGAGGAAAAAATTCAATTAAAATGATTTTCTTTTAAAAATTCAATTTTTCACTCGACCCCAAAATGTTGCTTCTCCGGAATAATTTCGTTGACAACTTCGAGAATAACAAATTATTAGTCAATTGGATTTTGTGCACAACTTACTATGGTCCCGTACCGATTATCTCTGGCTTCGGCGTTATCGGGGGCGGATATCGGCAAACTATCGTAATAACTTCATCACCGTCCATCTCGAGACCGGGATGGAATCTTACGACAATGTTGTTCGTGAAAACACGCTGAGGATCTTGTTTAGTTCCGCATCCTGAGAAATCACCACGTTATTCATTTTAACACATAAATTTATTGATCTCCAGAATCAATTTACCGAAAATTTTGTGTCATTTATTCCGCAGGAGAATGAGAAGGATTAAGAACCTTTTAAGGGAAGTTCCAGGGTCGCATGATCCAGTCCACGTCCTTTGACCATACAAGCACTGTTGCGATCAAAGTCGGCGTACGCTCGGCCGTAAAATGGCTCCTCAAACTTCAATTCCACCTCCATACTCCCCTGGCCGCAGTTCAAATATGCCTTGGTACGATTGAGAAAAATAATCGGCTGGATATCATCGAGTTTAGTGACTTTGCCATCGAGAACAGTGCTTGGTGGCAATCCGGGCTGATACTCGATGCTGTTCCCCTGAGAAGCGTAATTGCTCTGCGACGAAACTCCATCGAGTCCGATCGCCAAGAGCAGTGACATCAAAAGTGACCACATCTTCTGCAAGTACAAAACTAAACTTTATCCAAAATTCACTATCCTTAGTACCAAAAAAAACGTGTTTTTCGACAAGAGGATAAAATCTTGATGCAGCTTTTAAAACATTCAAAACGTTGACAAACTCGAAGAGAAATCCAAAAAAAAAGAGAAAGATTCTTTATTCGAGATCCCACATTATTGCGAACGATTTTTTGTCTCTCTCGAAACCTTGAGCCATAAGAGGCACGTAAAAAAAACGAATCCATAAAAAAAAATGATTTTTCGCTGCTCCAAATTCCCTCATGCCAACTTTTCAACAAATAAAACAAATTTTTGAAAAAAAATCGATGTAAACAGTCGAGAATAAAGAAAACGAACAAAATTTATTTACAGATGAGGAAAATTGACACGACTCTATCGAACGTCGTCTCGATATACACGAAGAAAAAATTCAATGCCATAACTCGATTCTCGGGTGCCCAGATGGTGTTCCTGTTCGCGTACGACTTTCACTCTCGACTGTAGAATGTGCTATGCACATTATATACACATGTATATAAATATGCGTTCGACTTTAGCGAGTACGTACTGTGAAAGACTTTGCACTTATATTTATATAGATTTTTTTTATATCACGCTTCGTGCAAGGACGTTGAAACGTTCCTTTTAGAAGTATCGCAGTCTCTAAGGACTTTGTCATCTAGGGCACCCTTTCATAGCGATTATCTACTTGCTATTAAATATTATAGTCTCGGCTAAACCGCCTGGGCTCATAAACGTCGAAATAGTAACGATTGGAGCCAAGAAAACGAGTCCAGCTGCTCGCGTTAAACAAATTACGAAGTAACGTGAAAATTCGAGCTCCGGAAAATTTTTCTCCTCACACCTGCGTCTCCTCTCACTTTTCCTTTTTTTTTCTTCAAGTTTTCGCTCCAACGGTTTATGTCCTTCCTGTGCTACGCGCTGCGCACGTCGTTCTAACATTTTTCTGAGTTCCTCGGGATATTTAAAAAATGACTGGAATGGTATCGTCCTCGACGACTCTCAAAGATTATACACGAAAGAGAATTCATGCTTCGTTGCTCGCTACACCGTTACTCCAAAATATAGAGCGAAGAAGAGCGATTGTGCTTCGTGAGAGAACAATAAGAAATTATTGTTTCCTCCAAAAGCGCATTCCACAAAAATCCAACTTTTGGAGCAACTCCATTCGCGATAATTATTCTGAATGGTAAAACTTGCAATTCTGGGAGCGTCGATTCTTTTCGATGAGAAAAAAACTGTTTCTCCAAATTTGGTCGTTCGGGACATTTCGAAATATTGAATTCATCAAAATTCTTGCGAAATGGTTACGAAGATGAATGAAAAATGAGTTGGGCTTACACGAACCTTGGTCGTTGGGCGAAGTCTCGCGTTTCTCAACTCACACACACGCTCGTTCTTCGGCCTTTGCTGTTACGACGACTTTAACGTCATCGTGCGCGTCTCTGCTTTGCTCTGAAATCATAACACGCGATGACAAATTAAAATTGGAATTCCGAGCATCGATGACACCGAATCTTTCGAAAAAATGGAATTTTGAAGAAATAATTTTTTTTCGTTTTAATCGCACAATTAATTTCATTGAGTGTTGTTCAATTATATTTTCGAATCAATCGGATGAGTAATTAGGTGACGCGGTCTCGATGATCTTAGCGAACCCCCGTTGCCCGTCGCAGCATCTTTTTTTTTACTAAGTTTGTCGTAAAACGTGACCTGTGCGTCTGCCATCATCGCTGACGATATTCCACGAGCCACACGTTGGCCTTCGCCATTTCCGGTCTCGTTCACGAGTCACTAGCCAAGTGGCGGAATAGGTGTGCATAGAAAATCCACGTTTCGTGATTTTTTGACTGTACAACAGTTCCCGAATCGTACATCCTTCCCGGCAACCGAAATAAGGGTCCCTGGCCGGGTTTGGCGACAAAGAATAATAATCGTTGACCCTACGACGCGAAATGACGAATATTTCGTGGTTACTCGATATTTTTATCGATTTAACAGAGAAATCGTTTGCTCGCTACCAAGAACCTATAAACGTCAAATTCGCTCGAGAAACCTACAAAAATACGAATCCTTTTTAGAAAAATCCTTAACCACCATAAAAACCAACGAAAACCCTATTTTCTCTGATTTACAACCGAACAGATTTGAAACTTGTCAGAGCTCTTGTTCTTTCGGTACAATCTTTCACAAATATGTTTATTCCCCCGGCTTGGAAATGGCGTTGGAGAATACGCGATATATTACCTCCGGGCTCCTTGGGCACACCCATTCAAGCTTGTTTCTTCGTACGTTTTTTTCCCTCTTGCTTCCCCTGATTCGCTATTTCACATACTCATTTTCTCCTCTTTCTTCTTCTCTTTTGCCGCCGTAGAAATTTCTCTCTCTCTCGCTCCCTCGCAATCTATCTGTATATATTTATCTTCCTTGCTTGTGCTCTTCCTCCGCCACTTCGAATTCCTCGCAGAGTTTCATTGCCCATTACTCATGCCGCATGCGTACACAGCCGTGCACAGAGATGTACTTAAATTCCAGGTACACGCGTTCGGGTAATGGAGAATGGATTTTGCCGATAATATCTATATATATCTACATGTATACCGCGATGTATGTATGTATTTATATAAAAGGGAGAGAAGAGTTATGGAAGAGACTGCGTTCACCTTTTGTGCCTGTAGTAACCGAGCCCAACGTCCCTTTATTCATATACACCAACGAACTTTATCGTGCATTCAAAATCCATAAATTAATTACAATTAATAGTATAACGAAATAAATAAAATTATCGAATTAATTGTGGCTCTGGAGAAAAGGGACGATTACAAAATCTTCAACCAAATTAATAACTTTTATTGCGTTTTATAAATCACATGGAAATACGTTTTCGGAGTTCGGATACTGAATGAATTATGAGACGAATTAATTTTATAGGGAAAGAAAAAAAAATGGATTGTCCGGTGACAATCTACCGAACGAAATGATTAACCCTCCGTGGACACGGCTAATTTTACGACGAGCCTTTTTTGTTCTTACTTAGCGACTCGCTAAACGCTGAATAAATTCCGTTTCGTTGAGATTTTGTGAATAGCCATTTTCAATGAAGCGAGAAGTGTTAATTTTCGTTGAAAAAAAAAAATTTCGTACGGGAAGAAAAAAAAATTGATTCTTTGGTAAAAATGTATCGGACGAAATAATTCACCCTCCGTAGACATACATGGGCCTGGGCTGTCCAACCCATTCGGCGATTCGCGTGAATTTCTCGTTTTTCGTATCGATTCCCATTAAATAACAATAATGAAAAAATTATTTTCCTGAATTTTTGAAGATTTTATAAACCCGAGACCCATGTGTGTCTAGGAAGGTGCGCTAATTGTCGTGTGTCTACGAAGGTTCAAGAAAACATTTAACGAGAGCAAGAAATTTTTTTTTTTTTCTATTTTTTTTGATCGATTTCTTGGTTCCATGCATATCGATCGAATATTCTATTCGTATCATCCGGTGTGGATCAGAAGGACCGATTCACATCATTAGGATGTATAAAAATGTTTTTTTTTTGTTTTTTTTTTTTAATCGAAGTAAAAAGTCTCTCCATATTCCTTCACGTGTATCCGACCTTCTCGAGTTTGTTGGGCGAGTTTTGGGCCCACGCGTTCGAGCCTTTTAAGTCTTGGTACCGCGGTTAGGTAGAAACCTCAGTTATAAAAGGCGAAAAGGAGATACGGCTGTGTTTCACATGGCGCGTCGATCTCGTTGCGCAAACGCCACAACTTGACTTTCACTGGCGTGCGGCTGGCTTTGCTTTTCTGCTGTACACGTATATGTATGTATGAGGCATTTCACGTCAAATGACTCAACGTATAATAACTTTACATGCCGAAAATAAAAATTCTCCACATTTAAAAAAAAACTATTTAATGCGATCGAAAACCTTGTTCTGATTTTCGTTTCGTCGACTAATTTCGATATTTTTTCCAATGTCAATTATCTTTCCGCCAATTTTACTGACTGGAAGTTCGAAATTTTCGTTTTGTCCACGAAAACGTGGATTTTGACTCGGATTCGAAAAAATCGTTGGAAGCACAAATTTCGCTTCAACGGAACAAAATTTTTATTGTTTCATTTATTCAAAAGATGGAATTTAAAAAAAATAGAAATTGCCGGAATATGGAAAAAATAAACAAATCGTTGGAAGCACAAATTTTGCTCCAACGGATCGAAATTTCGTTGGATAACGAAATTTTTGTTGTTTTGTTTATTGAAAAATTATTGTTAATTTATTAATCTCCATAAATTTATTAATTTTTTTATTTAAAAAAAATGGAAATATAAAAATAAAAATTGGAAAAGAAAAAAAATGTCCAATGTTGCGTCAATTTTTGGAGAAATTCGAAGAAGGACTCACTGATTTTGCAGGATAGTGTTCATTTATGAAAACTACACGGACCAAGTGGGCTTACCACTCACATTCAGATCAGGACATTCGCTCTACGTGAGTTACATATTAATATATATTTCTATGGGATTGTGAGGGTATTAGTGCGAGTAGCGACTGTGGCGTCACGTAATTGCGTTCTCGCAGAGCGTGTCGAGGACAACCTCGGCATTGCATGCATGTGTGTGCCGCCCAACGTCCACGATATAGTACCTGGTGGTGTTTCTCTCCTCATCGAGTTATCGTATGCGTTTTATTATCTTATACCAGGAGCGACATGCACCACGTACAGCAGAGACGGGCTACCGCTTAATTCTCGAGACTCTCGTGTTTGTGTACGCTCGGAAAGACTCACGTTCGATTGTTTTCACTCGATGTCATGCGCTAACCGCCTTGTTGATACGCATTTCTCGGTTTAAATCCACTTTTGTTCTCGTGCAGTTTCTTTTACTTTCCGAGAGCTCGGAAAATAAAGGGACTCGGGACAAAAGGAAGGCGACGAGAAGAAACTTTTCAAGCTCGAAGGCGTCCGCCTCGATGATAATTAGAGGGGGAGTCAATTGTCCGAGTCAGGGAAAGACGTCGAGGTAAAAACAAACGTATTGTTTGGAATCGCTTCTTTCCTTTTGACACTAAGCTCCCGAACTGATTTTTTTTTTCCCCCGAGCAACTCACCGTTTTTCTTTGAAACTTACTCAGCGAGAGATTTGTGTCGCTTGGCAAGATCCTGTCAATTCATCGCTACGTGATTTTTTCTCTCCGATTTTTCATTCGATCGAAGCGATTCCGAGATTCGCGTTGGCGTCGATTTTATATTGGCACGCAACCGGCGATTCGAGAACTCTCACCAAGAACCAACCAGCATCGGGGTCCAAGACCCGTACTTGGGCACACTCACACATCCACTCAACAAGGTTGACGTCATCGCCGGACGCAAGAACCAAAATGGCGGATGGTCCGCAGAGACTCGGTCTCTGCTGGCGAACGCCAACCATGGTCCTGCGCTCGCTCGCGACACAACCATCGGGAATTCTAAATCGACAGGACACCATTCTCTCACCACCGGATCCGTGTGTGCAACGCGACCGGTTTTTCTACAACCTCTCTTAGCAAAAGTTGTCTCTCTTGACGTCCCGCGCAGAAAAAATTGATCTCGGCGAGATGTCTCGGCAAGATGTCACGCCCGGCTATCTCGCAAAAGTCTCGCATAGTTCCGTTTCCGAGACTTTTCGAAAGTCCGTTTTAGAATCTCGCAGTGACAATTCGCGAGACTTTTCGAAAGTCTGTGTTAGAATCTCGCAGAGATCATTTCCGAGACTTTTCGAGAGTCTGTGCTAGAATCTCGCACAGACTGTTTCCGAGACTTTGAAAAGACTCTGTCAGGATTTTGCAGGGATTATTTCCAAGGGTGA
>JBAJMU010000006.1:11532160-11722665 GCA_037952995.1 Hyposoter didymator
TCGAAAGGAATTGAATAGTTTTCGCATAAAAATAAGGTAAACGCGATTTCAAAGATGAAGCTGTGTATGAAAATAAAAATAATAGATGTTCAGAAAAAACTCGATCCTTAACCATTGCTCCTTTTTCGTGTTTCGAAATTCTTGATTAAAATTGTTGATGCATGTTTTTTTCCGCAGAAAAGTGAGCGCAGGATTCTAGAAGACTCGGGAATAATCTTGGCAAAATTGCTGAATAGCTGAAATGAATTGCTAATCTGAAAAGTCTCGGGAATAATCTTGGCAAAATTCAAGCATGGCAGAGACTTTAGAAGAGTCGCGGCAAGATTCTAACAGAGACTTTGGAAAAAGCTTGGAAATAATATTTCATTGATTCGGATATTTTATTGATTTGTATTAAATAAAAAAAAACAATTGTTATATTCTAAAGGATATAAATTTATATTTAATTGAAATTGCTTGTGTCCCCTTATTTGAATATCACCCTTGGAAATAATCCCTGCAAAATCCTGACAGAGTCTTTTCAAAGTCTCGGAAACAGTCTGTGCGAGATTCTAGCACAGACTCTCGAAAAGTCTCGGAAATGATCTCTGCGAGATTCTAACACAGACTTTCGAAAAGTCTCGCGAATTGTCACTGCGAGATTCTAAAACGGACTTTCGAAAAGTCTCGGAAACGGAACTATGCGAGACTTTTGCGAGATAGCCGGGCGTGACATCTTGCCGAGACATCTCGCCGAGCTCAATTTTTTCTGCGCGGGGTAGGAGTAACACACCGAGAAATCGCTCCCATAACCACACTGCAAACAAAACTTTGTTGGAAAAAATGGATATTTTGTTCAATACCTTCAACTAAACGTTTTTTTTTAAAACTCCCAAAAATTGTGTCATCGCAGCAGGAAATATTCTAGAAAATCTCTTCGGAAGCAAATTTTTGTCGTTCCAATCGCAAATTTTGCTGATAATTCCATTAGAAACCAAATATATTCCCAAAATACGAAAATTTTGAAATTATCAAAAAAAATTTAGTTCAACGTGTTCAACAAAATATCAACGATTTTTAACAACATTTTATTTTCAGTGCAAACGACTAGCTCACAAGCCATTAGGTTCGCATGCAAAAAAAAATTATTTCTCTAAACGAAACGAAAATAATGGGATATCGAGAGAACGCTCGAGCTTGAGCATTAAAAATTTCAATACACGAGCAACTATAAAATATTCGCTCGAGAAATCCTGTTGACCTTGCCGTCTTTGATCAAACTCCAAATATTTTACTGGATTGAGCAGCAAAGTTTCAATTTAATTGGCTTTTATGATTATCGTCGATTAATTGCTTCGCCGGAGTCCTTCGTCGCAAACGAAAGAAAATCACTCGCCAAGAAAACTATGAGGTCAACGAATTCGCTCATCCCGGAGTGGGATTCCCGCACGAATAAGGCCGCGTATCGGTAGAAAGAGATTTTTTTATTCGCAGTCGAGAAAGTGTGTTTATCCTCAACGCGTGATTTAAACGACTAAATTAACGTCACGATAGTATGCATCGAGCTGGATAGAAACTCGGACATTTGCCTCTCCTTCGTTCCAGCGAAATCACTTTCGAATTTAAATTTCATCGTGAAAAATAATTTTTCAGAGCGCGTGGACAAGTTTCTGCGAAACAATGAAAAACTGTTTCTTCCAGTCGACCAACGATTTTTCGCCAACGAATACATCGACAACGTTCGTCGGTGTATTCGTTCGCAAGTTTTTCAGCGAATATGGCAACAAAAAATAGACAACGTGAAAATAAAATGCGGCTCGAGTCGAAGAATTTTAGCGAATCTCACACGATACAAGTTCATGTTGAGCACCGATTCAAAATCGAACGGGATCTGTATGGATCGTTTCACAGCGTAACGAGTGGGCGAGTAGATGGGCGCGATGAAAAGGTGAGGAACGGAGCGCTGCTCCATTCCAGAGAGCAATTCACTAACCAGCATCGCCTAGTGAGTTCGACGAGTGTACAGAGGCGTGAATCAAATGGCAGGCATGCGTACGAACACAAAGTCGACTGCAGGCAAAAAACGCGAGTATCGAATAAATAATAAATTAAAAAGCCAGAGAGAGAGAAAGAGAATAGTCGAGGAAAAAATTCAACTGATTTAAATATCACTCGATCATGAAGGGAAACGCCTTGTAACCGTTACAAATCGAAACAGTCTTCTATGTCCTTCAATTTATACCAGAACGTAAAGCAACAGAGTAACGATTCAATCCTCGTGCTTTGTCGACAGAAAAAATACGAAAAGACAAGCAAATCCAAGCCATAAACTCACACAATGCTCAAAAAATTCCTGGCAAATTTGCGAACGCGAAAAATATTAGACACACGAATGAGCCTTAGAATTTTCTCATTCTCAACTGAAAAAAATTATTATTCAGAAGAATGAAAACAAAAATATTTTCGAAATCTCAAAGAATCGATAACCAAACCACGTTCTGCACGAAAAGAAATTCTTTGAGTTTGAAAATAAAATCGAAATATTCATAAACCCGTTGCATTACAATTTTCATCCTCCACGCATCCTCGATCTGATTTTTCTCTCAACGAGTAAAAAACTCCGCGTTATTCGACGTTTTTCTTCGGAGTAAATTTCCACATCCCCTACAATATCAGCCCAGCATCGATATTCGTAATAATAATCGTCAGGGAGTCAAGAACAACAACATTAATAATATTAACAATAAGAAAAATAATAATAATGTTATGGATGATGATTACTATAAATCGCATCTCTCGGAAAACTCGTCGCGAGAATAATGAAAACAAAAACGAGTACGCTCGCGTGTAAAACATGGCGAAGAATTTACGATGCAATTTCTATTCCATAACGGGTCGAGTGTTTCACGGTTTTCTCTATAACGTTAAGGGTATTATAGTCCAAATAAAATAATAACAATGACAACGAGAATAAAGAGAAAGAAGAACCGCAAGGTACGAATCGTGCAGCCATTCCTGTTTTACGTGATTATGAGAGACGAAAAATAACGTCACTGTTGTGAGCAATACGCAAAACCCCAGAGGCGTGATGGAATTTTTTCAGAATCACAAACTATTTTCTCCTTTTTCCTTTCCGAATCGTATATCGTGAGATTTGGTATTCCCGCACAATAGTTCTTCGCAGAACACTCTCGAATGTTCTATTTGGAAGGAATAGGAATTCCGATGTTCCGAGCCCTGCAGAAATAGCGATGGTTCGTCATACTTTTCTATTTCAGGGCCCCGTATACCGCAGAAGACAAAAAACGGAACCCCCATGAGTTTACTCGTTCGCGCGACTTTCTCAACTAATTAAAAGTCTTGAAGCGGAATGGGCAGCGTGATAAACCTCACGAACCCCTATCCATTCCAAAAATTGAAACCTGAACGCATTTTACGGTCAATTCGAACGAGAATACTCCCAAAATTTGAAGGATCTCGAAGTTGTTCATTCAAAGTTGTTCGTTAATTTCACGATTACAAACTTTTCGATAAATAACGAAAATATTCGCATTTTTCGAATTATGTTTCGAAATAATTGTGAAATGTGTAAAAAAGAAAATTTCATTGCTAAACTAAACGAGAAAGTCGATCCATCGAGGAGAAAGGATCCTTCCTTCCTCCAAATCTGGTAAAAGGCTAAGAAGACGATTGCAGTTTTTTGGGCGATGCTAATCAAGGTTTTTCGTAATAATTGCAACAATCCATTATTTTGGGTTCTTTTACAGCTTTTCGCTAATTATAGTTTCGCTCTTGCGTCTTATTAGTGTTTACCATGAGGTAATAACGTTCGCTGTGACTGTTGGATGACAGAATCTCATTCGAAAGATAACTGAGGTCCAGAGCAAGAGAAGGGGAATAAGTGGAAGTTAAACGTGCGATGGTTTAGCCAAAGCGTTCTCCAGGGTGACCAACAATGTAAAGTGAAACTTTCAGGGAGTGCCAAATGGATATTGGCAAAAGGCATTGTATGCGAGGAAACGAGAAGAAAAGAGAGATTCATTTCCGATGGTCGATACCCAATTTTGGTACCGGCTCTGCGTCGAGCGTCAAAAACAATTGATGCACAAATGGAATTTTGCATTTTTCCATGCACTCCTCACAATCGATGGTAATCATATTTGGCGAGTTTGACGAATCACGAAAGCAATTGACCTTCGTAATTCGATTGGATGACGATTCTCGCCATTGAACAAGCGCCAAGTTGATTAATAATTAATCTTCGATTCACACGAATTCCTAGTTCTCACGAGTGACTCATATGGACATAAAAGTACCGTGAAAATAAAAACAGTACGAAATGACGTATTTCTATGCAAGTCTCTCTCTCTCTCTGTTTCTTTTTCCTTTTCAAGTACCGGACGAGGTACGTTCGATCCGGAGATCGATGACATCAGCTCGTCGAGCAATAAATAAACGTATTGAGCTTCTTTGGTATTTCGGAGTTTTTTTTTATGGGGTTTTTATGGGGTTGAAATGATCGAACGGTTCTGACGTCCCGATGGGCCGAATATTGGAATTTTGAATGGTGCAAGGACAGGCAGCAGAAAAAAACCATAAAATTTTCTCCCAGGATTCTGTTGGCTCCTCGCGAGCGATCCCCAGCCGCTGCTTTACAGAAATTCCATCAGAAAAACCTCGATCGTCGGCAGTGGAGCAAAAAACCGAAGTCGCCAAGATTGTTGACTGTTTTAAGAAACTCACCGAGAGCCGGTTGTCGCGCGAAGATCACAGTCGTCCAATTAGTGTAAACAGAAATTTCTTTCGTTTTGTTTTTTCGTAACAAACCTCATACGTTCACAGGAGACGATACGTTACGTAATTTCATTTTATTCTTAGTCCTCGTTCCTTTTTGATCGTCGAACAAAACTCACTGTCGTAACGAAAACGGGGAATTTCTTGTTGGACCGATTATTACGCGGTTCCGTTATGGGTCGCGAGAGTTACGGACTCGCGCTTCGAGTCTGCTCGCGGACTTGGAACATGTATATACGAAGATGTACACACGAAATATACACCGCGCGGTATTTCTAGTCACTTTGGGTTATCGGCGCCTTGTCATTTACTTATCATGGTACTTTTTTATTCTTTTACATTTGCTACGACGGTGACGTTTACATTCACATGTGTAGACGCTCGTATCGCTATACGTAGACGAAAAAATTTAAAAGAATCCGCTCGACCAAATTTTCACGAGGAACTTTGTACAGTTGTGCCAACAAAGCCCGCTCGTTTCTTCCAAACCAAAACGAATTGCGAGCTCGTTCCCAATACCAGGATCACGTGAAATATCGATTTTTAAATCGTATCAATAATTCCGCTTTTTTTTGCTGTCAATATTTTCCATATTTTCTGGGCTGTTTACCTCTTCAGGCTCCGAGAGCCAGTCAAGTTTGTACAGATTCAACGCTTTAGATGGAACGACAGGGAAATTCAAACGTACTTGAAGCAGGCTCACGAACAGGTGTTACAGGTACCGCCTAACGATCGAGACTGCCGAGCCGCGACCGATCCGCGGCTTCAGCCCACACGCTTACAACACTCACACGTACACGTTGCTTCCGCCACTCTGCAACTCTCTTATTACCTGTCCGAGACACACAGCTCTCCCTGCAGTCGGCAGGCCCAAACGCTTCGGATCCCCGCTTCTCGTTGTTATTGTTGAAAACTATCTTTTTAACTATAACACGGAAAATCAAATTTTGTTAAACATCGTCGATATTTTGGTGAACACGGTAAACTATATATTTTGGGATAATTTCAATTTTTTCGTTATTTTGGCAGTATATTTTGTTTCTAACAGAATTTTCAGCGGAATTTCCGATTGGAACGTCAAAAAATTGTGTCCACGGAGACTTTCTAGAATATTTTTTGCTGCAATCACACAATTTTTGGAATTTTTTATAAAAAACGTTTAGTCGAACGTATCGAACGAAATATCGATCTGTTCCAACAAATTTTTGCTTTTCAGTGGACGCTCCGCATAATATGGAAACGCGTTGTTCGTACTCAAAGTACGTTTTTTTTTGAGACTTTTCTTTTTACTTCTTTCTTTACGATTCCAACTTTCAGGTTGTCCTTTCAGGACGAGAATATTATGCCAAAATTTTTTTATCCAATTTTTAAAATGGCGAAAAAACATCAGCAAGAGGGCAAAATGTAAAAAAAATCCTTCCGGCACCCCAAAACGCCGTTGGCGAGGATGCCAACCGTCTCGGGCGCCAATAACTTTTAGTAATTCTAGCTGTCAGTTGCGCTTGGGGTCATTTTGACCCCTGGTGACCACGCAGGGTTTAAAATGGTCTGAATGGTTCAGTAATGAAAACTTTCCATTTTACCTCTTGGAACAAATAAAAAAACAAATGAATCATTTGAGATTTTTCGTGTTGAACGAAAACAAAGAAATTTTTAGCCCAGAACGATTTTTGAGTTTCGGCTGATTCCGTCATTCAGTTTGCGCGAGTTTTCAGGATCATTTCTTCCTCCTGCTCATTACCTCGATTCTCCCCATATTCAGCGTGTTGCTTGTTGGCTCCGAGCGAGAGTCTCATCTCCCCGCGAGCAGCTCTCGAGGGTTTCTCTTTTTATTTTCTTCTCTCTCGTGTATTTCCCGCGACGAGAGCCACACGTGAGACTGTGCGAGCGAAAAGAACATTCGGTCCAGGACGTTGATGGTGTTGGGGATGAAGACGAGCCCGCGGTACCGTCTCGACACGAGAGAAACGGTGAAGAGGCAAAAAAGTAGTAAAATAAAGTAAATAAGAAAAAAGACTTTCAACGACGAGAGTCTCGAGGACGAGGCGGAGAATTTTACCAAAGTAACATTCTCCACGTAACTGCTGCCAACAACTTATTGCACAGCTGCGTGAACTCTCTGTTCACACACAGACAAACACGTTTTCCGATCAAAATCGAGTTCTAAATTATTAATAATCAATCACAAAATATGCGAGGACCACTTGATGCTAAAAAAAGAAAATTGGACTCGTTTGCGGCTGGTCGAGTTTTCATTCGGAAAACTAGTTTGTGCTGGTCCAGGGTAAATTTCTTCCCGCACCGAATCTACCGACGGTGAGGGATTTCCACTTATTCAACAATTTTTGCTGGATGGAAAAATGGATGATGGATAAAGTCTTTGGGGAATAATCGATCGCAAGTTCCGCGATAATGTGAGGAAAAAAGAAATAATAAATCACCCGTGAACTCTCGTGTTTCGGAAAATACATGGTGACCACGTCCCATAATGAATTACACGGTAATTTATGAATAATTGTTCGCTTTACGAACATCCAACTCTTTTGCAATTTCCGTTCGAGACAGCGCATGGTACCGCAAGAATCTGTAAAATGTTTCTATTTATTCATATTTTGCTGGTAGAAATTCCGCGGTGTAGATAAAATATGATTTCGAACGAATTTTCAATTTTTATGACGTAGCACCTCGAGTATTACATTCCGCGTGTAATTCTGACTCTCTCGATGTAGAGAGGTGGCAAGTGTCGTAGGCGATTTTGATTGATCGATGATTCGAATTTTTTCGTGGTCCTGTAATCGTGCTCGCTCAATCGTCGTCTTTGATATTTTAATGAGTAAAAAATCGGGGGGAAGAGAACGCGAAGAAGTTTAAAGTACCGAGAATGTATAACGAAGAGACAGCGAGACGTACAAATAAAAAGGATGAACATGGGGGATCGTAAGAAAACGTAAAGGAGAGAAAGGGGCATGAAGAGAATAAGCGAGAGAGAAATCGAAGGAGAAAGAGAGAGAGAGAGAGAGAGAGAAAAGGTAATGGAAGCAGGAAAAAGAGAAAAAGAGAAACTGAGCGAAGGAGAGAAACGAAGGGAAAGGAGAAATAGAGAAAGAGAAGGAGGGAGAAGGAGAGATGATGGTTGTAAGAGTAAAAGGAGGAGGGTGAGGGTGTGGGCGCCCAAGGCCTTCTGCTCGCCATTTACGGTCAGGCCAAGCCGGACACTGGGAAGAAGCGAAGAGACAAGCGAGCGTAGAAGGAGGAGGTGAAAAAGACCGAGTCGAGTTTCTCATTCCATAACCCTGGTGGATTCAGCATCCACCAGGAGATCATCGTTACCCAGTGAAGCGAATAAGAAGCTTGTGAGAGCACGATATAGGCAGGAAGAGGACAACCAGAGATGAAAGAGCGTATGCGATATTGCCTCTGGTCATGTTGCGGTATAGCAGTTTTGCACTTTTGCCCATTTCGGTGCTTCTCGCCAAGCCGCAAACTAGTGGGTCCACCGAGATGGTATGTGACTTCGGGGCACAAACTGCGAAAGCGGCTGCGTTGCAGCTGATGCTTTTGCGAGGGGCTCGGCTCTTTTATTCTCCCGCGAACGTGCGGCGAAAACACAGGGACAGCGATAAACGTGCAACCAGGAGAATGAGGGGAACCAACAAATCGAGCAAAAATCCAAGCGGCAAAAAAACACCGAATACCCAGAAAAAAAGAAGAATAAAACAAAAAGAAAAGATTCAGAAACTAAAATATAAAAAATAACTACCCTCACTCTATTAAAAAATAAATAAATTTATATAAACTTTATAAAAAGAATATTTTGATTAATATTCAAGGTTGTCATTTTATCTTGCGTCAAGTAAGATAAACCATATATATACTCGGAGCTAGTAATCAATAAATTTATTGAAATCTTCTTTCCTTTGTCCACGATCCAATAAAGTTCAAATTTCCGGAAATCGTTTTTTTTTTTTTCATCGGAAAATTGTCATATTCCAGATCGATAAAAAGATCCGAGGGACAAACTTTGACGGGGATATTCGAAAAATTAATTATCTCTCCGTATAGACACACATGGGTCTGGGGCGTCCTACCATTTTTTACAGTACTCGAACGCGTTTAAAAAATCTGAAAAAATTCAGGAAAGTAGTTTTGAATCTGTAGAAAGAGCCTGCACTGGGCGATGGATAAAAAATTATTTCCTACGATACGAAAAACGAGAAATTCACGCCATTCGGTGAATGGGCAGAACACCCCAGACCCATGTGTGTCTACTGAGTGTTAAAACCTCTATTAGCGTAATGTCCCTCATTTTGTGGTCAATGTCACTTGGTCTAGACGAAGTGGAGAAAGCAATCAGACCAATTCGAATGCTACGACTTCTTATAAGTGCGATTTCGAGCTGTTGCGAAAACAGTGGTTCCATAGTAAATCTCTTCGATCCACATCACCTCGTCAGTTGAAGTCAAACAAAAAATTCGTTAATCGCAATTTATAGAATCACGAATTAACCATGAAGATGAAATTGATTTTTTTTCTCGTCGTATACGGAATATTGCAATTACGTGTGAGTAAAAATACACATGCACATCCGTAGGATGTCTATGTCCATATCGATGAAAATAAGATGCACGTACATGAGGGTACATAGGTGGTTGAAACCCGCGGTGGGATGCGAACTCGGGCGCGGCCAGTAACCTCATTGGCGGCGCCTGGAACCTCGCCCGAGGTGCACCAAGTGCATTCCCGTCGGGAGACGCTGGATGCATCGAGCGTTAAAAGGAAAAGATGCGCTCACTTGCTGACACACACAGACACATGTGAATATACGTCAGTATATTTGCAAATGTGTGTGCCTGCGAGCTCCAAATACACTATCGACTCCATGTACCGACCGACGCTCTTCTCTTCCTCTTTCATTTATTCTTATATTCCCCCTTGTGGTTAAATCGCTCAAGGAGACGATATACGAGCCAAAACGTTAATCAAACTGCCGGATTCACTTCTTTCGACGTAGCTCAACCGTGGCGATGAGAAAAGCCAGAGCTAATTAGTCGACGACCTTCCGAGATGACTCAAAACTATAAGTGACCCAAACAAATCTTTCAAAAAATTATTAGACACCAACGAAAGAGCTAACACCAATTTTTTTTTCAATACGTTGCCAACCAGCCTAGTAATGAATTAATTAATCACTCTATCAATGGATAATGCAATCGTTGTGAAAAGAAAAACGAAAACACGTCGAAGAAAATGTGAAATTTCAATTTTACCGATCAAAATATTGAATGTTTGATTTCTCAAGATTCGCTGGACGGATTTCTTCCCACCAAAGAGCATTCGAAAGATAAAAAATCGTAGAAAAATCAATTATAATATAAGATTATTCCTCAAGCCGTTCTTCCCGTGAAAACGATTCAAAGTTTCTGTGACGTCATAAAACGCCTATTTTACTCTTCAGAAGAGGCAGGGCTCACGCTACGCTTTCTCTTCAATACTCGGCAGCTGCGCCGCATCTCTCGAAAACAATTTTACTTTTTTCAATAATAATATGCAGTTATAAAAAAGTTTCAACTGAAGGGAAAGAAACCTCATGTCAAAAGTCCATACGTCAGAAAAACATTAATAATGGAAATCTGAATTTGTTCGATTTTCAAAAGTTTTGTTAAACAAATACGCGGAGTTTGTGGAAACAGGAAAATCTGGTGTCAACATTCTGTTTGCAAGAATTCGTTCACTAAATTCGCTGAGAAATTCTTTTTCAACAATATTCTCGTTTGCTACGAGAATATTGTCGAAAAAGCAAATTTCATTTTGTTTATAGCGAAATTGGCAAATGTTACGTAATTTTTGTTAGAAACAAAGTATCACGATGTAAAAATATGAACAAATTTTACGTGATATTTCTTTCACAATGATCGATGATCTTGAACTAAAAAGAAAGAGTTTTCATAAGCCAAGAATGACAATCTAGCTGTATGTTCTCTCACCTGAGTATTCGTGCGTAGGAAGTGTGCATCTTTTGCACAGCCTCCGCCTATGCTCAGGCGGTCATCTCAACCAAGTGTTCCCCACGTATAGATAGAGCTCTTGAGTGGAGGGAATTTTCAAGGCGATGATACTGGTGCATACTGTTAAATTACTCCGGTATTGTGCGCAAGACTCGAGCGAGAAAACTGTACGCGATTGAAAAACAAATACAGGCCATTTGGACGTTTCAATGGAATCGTAGATTTGGAGCGTTACTCAAGGACCATCGATTTTTCTATCAAACCCTTGAATTTATTTACTTTACTTTTTTAATTAAATTTTTTTTCCACTCATTTGCTTTATTTCCCTTTAAAAAATTAATTATTTCCCGAATTCAGCTTTTCTTCTAAAATTGTCTTCCCAAAATTCCGACGTGTATTTGCTTCCGAAAATCGGCTCCAGAATTTCGTCAATAAATTTGAAAAATTCTTATTTTTCTAATTTGTTACGATTTTTTTGACACGAGTCTCTGGGAAAATGATGAGCGATGCGTGAATATTGAGAAATGTTTGATGCATTTTCTGGAACCACTTCTGGCTGAGTAAAAATCTCTTTGTTCCGAAAGTTCAGACAATCCATCTTGTTTGCTCTTCCACTTGACTGGTGCATGTGTATTTGTAAACTCGATTGCAAGGAGTTGCGAATTCCACGTGTTGCTCGTTCATACGTGTAGATATTTTTACACGTTCATCTCCGTTGCGTATTTTGGCAACGAGTTGGCTTTCAATAAACACTCACATACAAGTAAAAATATCCATTTCGAAGTGTATATTGAAAGAAGAGCTGCTGCTGGTGCTCGGTTGCGGCGAGACACAAAAAGGAGAGAATTATGTGTAAATAGTGAGGCAAGTGGATAAGACTGGCACGTAAGAAATTAAGGATTACGTTGAGAAACAACGATAACATTGAAAAATGAGCAAGAAAAATGTTTCACTTGATTTTTTCTGTTATTTTATTTTCCGAAACACTTTTGGTTGTCCCATGGAATCTCACATGCGATCAATCGATAAAATAGTAAAGAGCAAATCGTTGGGCTTGAAATCTCGTCGAGAAGTTTGACAGAAAATCGAGACGAGGCTCTTGGCTTCTTCCTTTTTATTCGTCTACTTAGAAATAATAGTTCGTATAAACACACGCCATATATTTCTCATGGAAATAATATGATTTATATTCAAGGGCACTTGGCACGAGAGACGCGATGAAAAACAAAGCAAAAAGAAATAGTTATTTTTGGTCCTCCATACCATGTTACGATTACAAAAGAAAAGATAAACAGCAATTAAAGACAAAAAGTCGAAGAAAATGATAATAAAATATATGGTAAATTTGTATAATGTAATTAATGATTGTAACAATTAATTATCGTTATTCATAACATAATGATAAATCGTCGTAATCGAGTTCGACATTCGTTGTCTTTTTAAATCTCTCGAGTGTATAATGTCGTTTTTAATATTTCGTAATATACACGCTCATTTGTTCATTGTTAAAAAATAATATTCATTGCGACAACGATTATTTTCTGATTTCCTCACGTCGATCGACTAGATAAGGAAATGATTTTTTTTTTTTTTAGTACATTCACGCTCTATTTGCTTATACGTTTTTCCCTCAATCTTAGAACTGTGTCTACTCTCCGGACATTGATCTACGATCGAAAACAATCCAGTCAATTGTTAGAACTTATTTTTGGCACGATTCCTCAATTTATTGGCTTTTTCTAAAAATCTATACTGCATTTTTCCCATTTTTTCTAACGTTATTTCATGTTTACTCTTCATTGATGATCAACGAATTTCTGAATGTCGTATTTATTTGAAAATTGGTTATCGCCCACGGGATTGCATCGCTGAATCGGTTGGCGCGTTTTTGGATTAGGAGAAAAATAAAATAAGTCACGATACTCGTTCGAATCGACATTTTCTCTGTCCTCGTGTCTTTTGTCATGTTTTTTCTCCTTTTTCCTCTCCGAGGGCTGTAACAGCCAAAACGATTCTTCTGCGCGTTAAGAGTTTATTACGCTGTGACACAATTTAGTGTGTCCGTTCGTACCGTAAATGCTAATTCACTTAATGGCCGTAACACGGCTAGATTATTGCATTTTCATTTTCTCTAAATCTGTTTTTTTTTGTTTTTGTTTTTTTTTTTCATTTCCTTTGGCAAAAATCCTTTGGTTTCATTCCAAAATTTCTGCATTCGCCACTCTTCAATGTCTTGCTCCTCTCTGTTTTGATCCTTCCCGCTGCTCTCGTTCGTTATCAGACATTTTCGTCTTTTTTTTCGCTTTCAACTTCGTTAGGCGAGCTTTTGTTTTTCTGTCGATTGAGCTCCCGGTCTGTCGTCGGATTAGTCGATCCTCGATTCCTTCGGATAAGCACTTTCAGAACGAAAACATGCGGATCTGTAACAATCAATTGCTTCGATTAAATCCACTCAATCAATGACAAAAATTTTCTTTCAAATTAATTTTTCTTCCTCAGCTCGAAAGTTTTACGGATTCTCATTAATTCTCATTTATTTTTGCAAAAATAAAAGCTGCAGCGCGATCTCGCATTTTGAAAGTTGAGAAAAAAAATCTTTCTCGATTCCCTCGAAGAAAATGATTCGAAAATTCTGCAGTGACTCGCAGATGCGGTAAAAAAATTAACAATTTTTCTGAATATTCCAGAGAATTGTAAACAAAATCCGTTCTAATTTCGAACTGTTTTAATAAAGGATTGAATTTATTTATCGGATGGTTAAAACGAGCATACACATCCGGCTTATTTATTAATTAGTTACAGAGCTAACTTTTCGAATTTTTCGAGCGTTGCCTTTCGAAATGTTATTCCTTCGTAACGAGAGCTAATATCACGTATTAGGATCGCTTGTCTATCGTATATACGCGATAATAGAGAAGAATATTTTAAGACACAGAATTTTCAGTGGGAGCTCTAAATAGTCCCGACGATGTTGTAACTCCGATGCCCCACTGCGACTTCTTCTCTTTTACTGTGCGTGTCGGATGAGAGAAAGAGAGAGCAAGAGAAAGAGAAAGAAGGAGTAAAAAGAGAGAGAGAGAGATTCATGTGTTTGCTCCCTTGCTTTCCACCTACCGTTTTCGAGCAGTCGCCTCGATATTAAGGTTCACGAAACGACCGCAACCAATCACGTTTCCTACGCGAATTTCGAGCTTTTCAGTGAAATTATTAACAGTATACGAGAATCTCCGAAAAAGCAACGTACGAACTTAAAATTTCAAACGGCCCATTATTCTCTGCTGTTCATAATCCAATTCGATCTTCTCTTTGTCTTTCTCCCTCACTCCCGCATCCCCTTCGTCAAACACATACATTTTTCATTACGTGCAACTGATTTCGACTGGACACGAGCTTCAGCGATTCAACGAAACTAGTTGTTTATGTTCAAACACACAATTCACCTTGGTCAAGCTTCTTGAAGATCGTTCTTGACTCCTGTGAAACTGTGATGATGCCTACTCGCTAGTCGACTCGCAAGATCGTGCATCACGTCCCTGTATATTACAGTATCCAAATTCTCGCCGAGCATGTAAAGCAGAAACCAATCGCCCACTTTGCTTCGACGTACTATCGTTTCGACTGCTTCTCGTTTTACCAGGTGAAACCTCAGCCTCAACAGATACACCCTCGTTCGTGGCGAAAAAATAATGACAATCTGCGACAATAACAACCAACACAACGATCATGAATGTTTTATGAACTCGATATTATTTTTTATTCTTTCAACCCTTCGTAGACACACATGGGTTTGGACTGCCCATTCAGCGAATTACGTGAATTTCTCGTTTTTCATATCGATTACCATTTAAAAATAATACAAAACGAATTTTTATCCATCACCCAGTGCAGGCTCTTTTTCTATAGATCCGAAACTACTTTCCTGCATTTTTTCCCATTTTTTAAACGAGCCCAGTAAAAAACAGTAGGACACCTCAGACCCATGTGTGTCTAGGGAGAGGTGCGCTAATTCTAGTGTCTCTACGGAGGGTTAACTAATTGATGTTGGTGGTTTAGTGCTTCACGAATTATTCAACGTCATTAATCAAGTACTTACTCTATAAATAACGGTCAGTAGGCTGAGAACGCCGAGAGCGAGAAACCAGAACCATAAAAAAACGTAGATCTTCTCGTTAACGACATTGAGGGGTAAAATGCATACGGCATCGTGAGTTTCGACCTCCCCGCTGACTCCGTATTTGTAAAATGTGCACTTAGTCATTCTTGGGAATACGTAGATCATCGGATCGACACGATCCTCCTGATCGGACTCGAGAAATCTCAGCACGTCAATGCCGAACGTGAGGAAGGCACCGTCGAAGAAACGGTTCATCAGGAACATCTGGCCTGCAGGGTGATTCAATTTTTTTTTTAAATATCTATAATAGAAATCGTGCACAAGGTGGACATTCATTTGGGGCCTTATCGTTGTCTTTCTAAGAGATTAATAAATAATTGTAAAAAGTTTTCAATACAAAAATTACACAATCAGAAATTATTTCTGTTTTGGAATATTTTAATAAATACTGACCGACGACGTTTATCAGCGCAAGCAACTCGCAGATGTAATATCTGTAAGCCCACCAATTGTGAAAACTCAGATTTTCCCACAAATAATCGAGGAGCATTTTTTTCTTTTGTTTCTTTTCGACCTCGGAGCACAATCCTATGTCGAGGTCCATCATGAGGGCGTGAATTTTTCCACCTTCCCATCCTTTCCACAGCCATCGTGGGGTGTAAAAAAGAATGGCCTGGAACAAGACAAGTTTAATGTCAAAATGAAAGTACGAAGAATTTTTTTTTCTGTCATTTTACGAAAATTCTCATCGTTTTCAGATTCAATGTGTTTTTTCTTTTTTTTCCTCTCGAATCCGTCATGGGATTCAAGCCCAAAGTCTATGGCAAGAAATCATGTTTTTACGTCATAATTGGAGGTTAATTTCGTTGGAAAATAAACTCCGCAGATTTAAATCAATACCAAATGTGTAAAACTTTAGTGGATATGCTTATATCGAGAGAAGAGCGAATTCGATGCATCCTCTCGGTTTAAACGCACTGTAGCGCATTTGTGAGCTCCGAAGGAAACCGTAAATTATATTTGTACGCGGGATGTTATAAGCCCCGGCGAGAGCGTCCATGGATACGTTAGCCCTGTCGAGAAAATTTACTGCGTTATATATTTGCTTTAATGGAAGAGTAACGAGTGACCGGTGGCACTGACCAAACTATCGAACAAGCAATCACCCTGCGATCGGTCATGATGCAAAATTACATTCTGCAGCTTCATCAAAATCTACGAGCATCAATCGACAGTGTATCTATCCTTTGTGTACTACATTTCGTTTTCACCTCTCCGTAGACACACCTCCCTAGACACACATGGGTCTGGGGCATCCTACCGTTTTTTTACTGTACTTGGGGGCGTTTAAAAAATCGGAAAAAATTCAGGAAAAAAGTTTCAAATCTATAAAAAAAGAGCCTGCACTGGGTGATGGATAAAAATTCTTTTCAATTATTGTTATTCAATGGTAATCGATACGAAAAACGAGAAATTTCCGCCATTTCCTGAAAAGGCTGGACACCCCAGACCCATGTGTATCTATCGAGGGATAAATCATTTTTTTTCCAGTTTCCACGTTTTGGAAAGATTTTCGGAAATAAAAAGAGTCGTTGATTCAGTTTTGTTTCAATTGACTGTACTCGTCACTCTCTCTGACTACATTTTTCCTGTTCGAGGTTTTTCGAACATTGTTTGACCGTTGGATTCAACGCAAAGTGGCGAAAGCATTGTGTCAGAAGAATTAATCGCACAGGCGATTACATCAACACGAAAATTGATTGGATTTACATCGGAGGTGAGATTATCAAAACGTGGTTCAATGAGAAGAGAAACATATTGAGCGGAAAATTGACTGAGCTATAAAAACATGGAACTTAGTGCACTTTGAAGTCAAATGGATGTTTTCACTTGTTTAAAAGTGAAAAAACGACAAGTCGTTTGTTATCAAAGCTCGAGCCACTTTGCCTGCTGTAAGCTTTGGCAAAGAACGAAGAAATTCTGAGACAAATTGTTGTCACTAAAGGAACAGCTCGTTAGCACGGTCGTGACTGATCAAGTGACTTCGCAAGGCTGTTTTTTCTATCCAAGGATGACGTGGTCGCTAGTGCAGTTGAGATTTGATGCATAAGAGGATTTCGCATGTTTGAGAAATCTCTTTAGCGTCAAGTCCTGTTTAACAACTTGTCCTCGATCTCTCTAGCGGATCAGGAGGGTTAAGATTCGCCCTGGAAAGTGAAGATTCAATCGGGGATTACAGGGTGATCGAACCAACGACACCGTTACGAATATTCTCTGTCGTTCAGAGTTGCAAAGTGTTTTGGCATCGCGCCCGAGGCAGGCGTTTTCCAATAGCGTGAGAATTAAGCGAGCCCCAACCCCGCGCGATTGGCAATCGTGCAATTGCTCGAACGAATTGACACGTGGAACGCTGTGCCGTGGCTGCCAAAAGTGCAATTGAACGTAAAGAGAGGAAAACAGAGGGTCATTGACGAGCCGCGTGCAGCTTCCAAAGTTCCAGAGACAAGAACTCGTAGGTTTAGGGAATTGAGAAATTTTTCGATCACGTGACATTGTAGCCTTCGGGTTTCCGGTGGAAGCGAGAGGAATAAAAATAATTATACGATTTCCGAGCCATTGTAACTGTCAGACGACATTGTGATTGACTGCCATGACAAGGACGACAGATCGAAAACTAGGGGGTGCCATAAACTCTCACGGTTTGCTAGATCGAGGACAGCACGTTCGTCCTATTTGCGCTTCTCTATCCGTAAAAATAAAATCTTGAAGTAATAAATTCCGAGACTTCGTCCCGTGCGTTTAAATCATGCTTGTCGCGCTCCAACTACGAGAAACAAATATTGGAGAATAAAATCGTCTCGCTGTATTTCGTAATCACACATAGACACACACAACACACATATTGTTGTAAACATCCAGTCCACATCACTCTGTGTCTCCAGCGAGGTAACGATCATGAATACGAAGAGAAGAGAAGCGTCGGATCTTGCCGCAAATTCCAAGAGCGAACGAGACAGAGAAGTGACAGCTCGTTAATTACCCAGCCACGATTAGCCACTCATTCTCCCTCTAACCGGGCACGCATCCCTTCATCGCTGACATCGCTCCCTCCCAGTCCCTGCCACCAAGAAATTACCGACACGAAATATATTTTCAGTCCAGTAAACCGCCTCGCCTGGCCACCGAAATCCAGACCGAAAATACAACTCGAATTCCTCTTAACTATAATGAATTCTTTACGATATTGCACACCAACCTCGAGGATCTTCCAAATAAATAGATTAACCCTCCCTAGACACACATGGGTCTGGGGTGTCCTACCGTTTTTTTACTGTACTCTTTCAAAACAATGAAAAAAATTTAGTAAAGTAGTTTTGGATCCATAGAAGGAGAACCTGCACTGAGTGACTAATGAAAATTCTTTTTTAATATTTTTATTTAATGGTAATCGATACGAAAAACGAGAAATTCGCGCAGTTCGCATGTCTGTCTACGGAGGGTTAACAATAAATAAATAAAATCTTATGTGGCACGTCTTCCAGCATTTGGAAAAAAATCAAAAAATCAAAAACAGAGATAAGCGGATTTTCAAGAAAATTCGATAATCTTGCATTTCTCTTGGAATTCTTCACGAGAAGAATGAAGCTGTTTGTTGACAATAAGAAACGAGAAGCAGAATAAAGTTTCTATCGAATTTAAGCTGATCCACTGTCATTACACGAAGATCTTGTATTATCATTATATAGAAACATCGCTGTCGAATCTATATCCGGTACATAAAAAACAAATGGAAGAAAAAATAGAAGTAATGAGCCAAAGCCGGTTCTCATGGACCATCAAATTTTCAGTGTACCAAGTAAGTGAATCCGAGGTTCTTATTCGCGGGAACACACGTGCAGAGAAGAGAATTTTGGGGTTCGTGTCAACGAACCTATCGACTACAAGACGTTCGTCTTTCGCACTATCGCTTTCTCTCTCTCTCTCTCTCCATTCCTTTTTGCCTCATGCACAAGGCGGGAATAGTTTTTGCCGGTAAGTTTGCTGGCGATGAGCCAGTATTCACCAATATGAAGATTGTAGATTTAACTCCTTTACATCCGAGTGCATGCATGCAGAAATTCGCCAAGCATTATGCACTTGGTGCGCACGAAAACGTTCGGTATACCTATGAAAGCTACAAGCTAATCTCCACTGGGTTTCTATAAAGCCGAAGCAACTATATGGACAGAAAATATGGTTTTTTATGGCCTCATGAATATACACATATAAATATATTCGTATAAATGCAATGTTATTATCTCAAGTGGCAGAGATACGCTCACGAATTTATAATCAACGTCCGAGGCTCCGGAGCCTAACAAACACGACAAAAGACCCCGACCGCGAGCATTGCCACTTGATTGCAAAATAGCATCACATGTTTGAGCACGCACACGCGGCAAATAATTGCCGTCGAGAAAAGCCACATATTCGATAACTTTGTAGATGCCATCGTATATTTTTTACTTTCCTTTATAATTCTGAGCCAAACGCTGATAAATGCTGCAGAGACAAGATGCTAACGAGTCTTGATGAGGCTACGCAAATAGACCCTTTTATCGTTGCCATCACCAGGATTTCATTACCGAGAAAATATACATTCGCGCACTTGACTTTTCCCGCTCGTTCAATGCTTTTTCAAACAAATTTTTATCGCAAATCGTTTTTTTATCAATTTTTTCAAATATTTTTTGAAAAATTTCGATAAATTCAACGTTTGCAAGTTCCATTTTTTCTCAGTTCGCGGTTCAATTATTTTCAGAGTGAAAATTGTTTTTTGTTGTTTGTAATGAATTTTTATTCGCTTTTGAAATAAAAATTTGGCTTCCCAAGGAATCGGACGAGCATAAATTCGTCTTACTTGCAATAACAACGCGAAGATAACCCACTGGTAGTACTTGTGCTGCTTGACAAGGGGATGATAGCCGTGACCGTGCAATTCACTTTTGCTGTTGGTGACGCCCGGATAAGGGACTGCCTGTCCTACGGTCATGTTGAAAGCGTGTATAAGACTGTAAGTTGTGTGAAGCCAGCAGAAGGTCTCGAGAACGACCTTGTCAACCGCACCAGCCCCTTCGCAATGAATCGGCGAGCCCGAAATGCTTTTACACGCGAGGGTTAGACAACCGGCCAATAACAATGCGACTGTTACGCGATAGTGAAGACGAAATATGAAAGTGTCTTCCTTGGCTCGTTGAACCTTGAACAAGGATCTCAGGGAGCCAAAGATGTCGATCATTTTTAACATTATTGGCATTTTTCTTGATTATTTTTATTCTCCTCGTCACTATCACAGACTCGAGATAAACATTATGCGCTTGAGTCAAATCGACTGGACTAATTCTCCGGATCCTGCTACGAAAGCATCGCTCGCACATTTCAATTCAAAATTTATTGCTAATTTCGTCAACATGCGAACGAGTCTTGTGTCTGTCTCTCGCGATACCTTCGGAATTCATTAAACTTCCAAATTTCCATTACGTAAAACGCGGGCTTATTGAATTATGGAAATATTATTATTTAAGCAACAACTACTTCTTCCTTCCCACGTGTGACCCAGTGACGTCTTCTCCGTACAACATTGTTCGTACGTCCATCAAGATCCGATCAAACCCTCTCGATAACATCCCAATTTTCTAAGCCAATAATTTTCCCTACAGATTATCAAAAACCATGTTTTTAGTTCTCGTTTCCATTGACGATTCTCGCTCTTTTCTGTTTCACTGACTTTTATTATCACTTATCAACGTCCTGATCATTTTCGATCCAACACTCACGATTCTTTACATTTTCTCGTTTTTTTTTAAAGCGAATAATGAGACGTTTTTAATGCTCCAGAAGTTAGGCTTTTTCGTGGGCAACAGGAAACATAACTAAGCAAACAAGACGGCGGAGAAACACGCGTGGGACACAGAAGCAAGCAGTTAGAAGACTGATCGGACTTGAGGGGCATCCCTTGGCCTCGACCAACCCTCTTGAACACATAACTCATATTATCTCCCCGAAGTCTCCTTTTTTCTCTATATTTTTGCTTCTCCCTCTTTGTGGTTTCTTCATTTTTCAATATCTTGATTAAATAATCCCCGGGAACGTGCATACCGCAGCTAATGTTTTCGTCAATGTGCAACGTCGCAAAACCATCGAGCTTCGACCCTGTGGCTCATTAGGAGCAAAGTGGCATCGAAATTCTGACTTTGAAGTTCGCAACGTTAAGATTCAACGAAAAATATTAATTCCATTAATTATTTAGTGATTTTTTTAAATCATGCCAATTTTTTTGGGTCGATTTTGTTTTTGGGTCGGGAGAGACCATCTTCGAGAGGATTTCGTGAAACAAAATGATCGAAACTTGTTCGATTTTCCTCCACAAATTACTTGCCAGATTCTGACAATTAAAATTTCATGATTTCCCCAGGATACAGTAAATTTTTCACTTAATCTCAAAGAATCTATAGAAATGGTAATTTTTTTCTATAAGTCATCTCCAGAGGATTTCTGCAAAATTATTCATACGTTGATTTTAGTTTGACCCAATTACCGAATGAAAAATTTGGTTGATCCGGATTCGAAGGTAAATTCGTAGTTGCCTATGGCGAAAAGGCCCAAGAACCGAATGTTGATTTTGTAAAACAAGTGAAATTGCTCCAAAGCCTCAAACATGAAGTTTGGGAGACAGTGACACGAATAATTGCAGCTCGAGACTCAATTGCATTGGCAATAATAATTTTCAAAGCTGTTGAATCTCGCCAGGGAGTGAGTTCAGATCCGAAGTTCCTGTTGGGAATAGAAACGAAGAAGGATCTGTTGGTGCGTTGGTAATTGGCAATAATTCATTGGTAACGAGTCGATTTCAAAGGCGTGCCGGCGCACAACTAATTTTAATTATTAGCGGTTCGAAGAGAAGGTTGAAAGGGAAATATGGTGGTTATTTGCATGTGATCGTTTTGCAGTTTCGGTGGTTAGGACGTTTCTTCGTTGGCCTTTGGCCCAAGGCCCGTCAACCGCGAATTCGTTCGCGAAACGAGAACCCAAGTGAGTTAATGAGAAAGGAATGAGAGAATGGAAAATTAAGCAAAAAAAAAATGACGCAGGCGATTCATGATTTTGGAGGCTGCATCAAAAGAAAACAAAAATTCGGCAAACGCGAATGGGGATGATGATGGAAAGAGGAATCTTGTGTGTCACGTGACACACCGTGAAAGAAATCTGGGTCATTGTCAAACTATAGTTAAGCTCGGTATCTCTTGTTCCTCTCGCACTCCCTCTCTCTCTCTCTCTCTTTCTTGCTTTCTGTATATAACCTCGCTCGCTCCTGTTTCTCTACTTTAGCTGCTAGCCACTGTGTGTTGCTCTGTCATGGATGCGTGCGAGAGCTCGTATAATATTCCGGGAAGACCTTATTATCTTATAACCTCGACCGATTAAAACATTTTTTTCAATGTCTTCAAACATAAATATCGACTAAATTCAAAAGAATTAATACTCCGGGAAGCTCAAAACTCGTCACTGGATCAAAAGCTAATTTTAACGGCAATTTCAAGCGGAAATAACAAGTTTCTTAATCAATTTTCACAACTAATTGACAAAAAGTTATTTCCTCAATTATTTCACTTGCCAGTTTCGTGAATGTTCGAGTTTCGATTCGACGAACTGATCGAACGTTCAATTAAACAATTGGAACCTTGCAATATATTTTCTTTGGATTGGAAATTCTGGTTTTATCGAAATTATCAATATGTTAATGAAAACCTTGTCGAAAGATCAACTGCCTCAAGGCAAACGTCTCAGGTGCCACCCCACGCCAGCCTTTAATGTTCTTGCACGACGATTGAACGTCCCCGACCCTCAGCCTTTGTACCACCGCTATACACAGAGCCTCAAGTTAATGTGCTTAGGGTTTCTTTCTTGGCAATGAACTAGATATAAGCCTTTGTAAGCAGGGAAGTAAGTTGCTAGCCCGGAGTGCCACAAACCCACCAAACGAAATCGATGTTGTAGGTTTGACGCTGATTAGTCGTGTGCGAGCGAGTGCACATTCTGGACCATGTCGATCGATTTTATTCGGCATGGCAAGACCAAATTTTCAACTTGTTATTTTTTCTTCGAGGCCCATAATGAGAATCTGAAGAAACAGATACAGGAACACAGACATTTCGCTTGAACTCGGACGAAAAAACGTTTCTCTCTGATGCCGCGTCGTTCGGTTTATAAACCAGATTTCGAACAAGGCACAAGTGTAGTCTAATTGTAAGTTCCATGCTAAGTAGGCCAGCTAGTTATATATACATCAAAGAAGCATTCTACGTACGCACAGAATACTCAAAGATAAAAGTCCCACACTGCGAAATTAGTTATTCTCTTATGAGACTGTGTTTTAACACCCTTCGTAGACACACATGGGTCTGGGCTGCCCATTCAGCAGTGAATTTCTCGTTTTTCGATTACCATTAAATATCAATAGAAAAATAATTACTATCCATGACCCAGTGCAGGCTCTCTTTCTATGGATCCAAAACTAGGTTCCTCAATTTTTTCAGATTTTTTAAACGAGGCCAAGAACAGTAAAAAAACGGTAGGACACCCCAGACCCATGTGTGTCTACGGAGGATCACGAAATCGAAAGAATAAATCTTTCATTGAAGAATATTCAATCGATGCTGACAGTCAAAACTGTTACTCGATCTTATGGGGTTAGGCTGATTCAGAACGAGAAGAAGTTATCAGTCTTGACAGATTTTTTCGAAACGAAATTACGAACCGAATCAGCATTTTTTTTTTTTATTCCTGTAATTATTTATTTTTGCAATAATTGGAGAAAAAATCCATGCTCCTGCGAAGCATTTTTTCGGAATTATGTAAAAGTTGCTGGTATAATATTGAACTCGTTTGCAGAACCGACAGAGGAACGTAGGGCTTTTTTGTGGCGACGCATCGTTTTTCCGATGCAATCGACTGTCTGAAATTTTCACTTTTTTATTCTAAATCGCAATTTTTGTCGGATCCATCAAATAAAACGGATGAACGTCTGTAGCCGGTAAAAATGATCGGAAAATCAATTCAAAGAAAAAAAATCTTGGAGCTGTGCTACGTGCTCCGTATCAGCTTGCCCGTTGATAAAGACCACGGAACAATAATTCCTTCCCGCACAACAAGATGCTTCCGTTTGTACAGATCAATCGAGCGATACCTCGGCAAGAGGATGGGAAAAAAAGTTAAAAGCAGCCCCAGTCCCCGCGGAAGCCTTGTTAGGATTGTTGTAAAAAGTGAGCATCCATAAAGTTTACGAAATTTGTTCGTATTCCGAGAGTCTGACAGGTGATTTTGAGAAGAAGAAACAAGTGGGCCAGAGAGAAGAGACATCCGGTTTGTGTCTCTCTGGTTGAAAGATAAAAAGGAGGGTAGAAAATCCGGGTCTTTTGGTACGTGGGGATATATGTAACGAAACGGGAACGTGAGAGCTGTGCTGGATTCATCGTGTGTTTATCGAAGAAGCTTGTAACTTTTTCGTTTAGGTATAAGACACAGAAAAGAGAGAGGGAGAGAGAGAGAGAGACGAGGGGATGGAAGGAAAGAGTTTAGACAGAGAAACCGTGTGGGTGTTGCGAAAGATAAATCCACTCTGGACCACTCACTCCTCCGTTAAATCTCTTCTGAAACGATCTTTATGCTCGTTCGAGATAATCGGATATACTCGTGAGATATATTAAAATCAAGGTGTAATTCACACGATTTCGTCACTGGAGTCGAGGCAATATTTGGGACGAGGGGAAGAAGAGGGTCAATCGTTTTATCAAGTTGGAAATGAATAGCGTTAACCCTACGTCGACGCCACACCATCTCTGGGCTGACATATTCACGACTTGGGTGCAAATTTGCATTGAGAGTTTTCTAAACATTCTGTCTCATCGAAATGTGTACGGATTGAGAACTCTTGGGGTACTTTTTAGGGGTAACAAATTCCGGGCTACCGATTGCAATGATCAGAAAATCGAAAAATACAAGATTTTTTACCAAAAATGGTCAAATTCAAAAACGAAATTTTGAAAATCTTTTTTTTTTGTTTTAACGCCATTTCAATGGTTATTAAGGTATTGACATTTAATTTGCACGGAATTGGAAATAACGAGCCATCATGAGGAAAGTCGCTGGGCCACGCAGCACCTGAAGTTTTCGTGGGTGCAAATTTGCACCCGTGTGGTGGTTTCGCGTTAAAATGGATTTTGTATACTGAAAATTTAACAAACTTGTTCCCAAGCATGAATTATTTTCGTAGTCCCCTCCATCATGCAATTATTCGCAGATCGATACTCGCAATGAAAAAAAGCACGAATTTTATTTTCTCGAAGTGTAATCACAGAGCTCGGATGGTGTAGTTTTCGTTTTTCATGATTTTTCACGATTGTTCGATTTACCTGGAAGAACAGCATGAAGCAGACCCACTGATAGTACCTGTACTCCTTCCTCTCGGTGGCAGGGTGTAATTTGGAATTATCGATACCAGGGAAAGGCACCTCGGAGCCTTCTTTCTTCTTGTAGGCTGCAGTGATCGTGTAAGTGCTGTGTATCCAACAGTAAGTGTTTAAGACGTCTTCTGGCAGATCTTTGCTGTGTATGCAATCGATCGGATTACCGACGTACTGTCTCGTGGTAACGATCAAGGAGAACGCCACGAGTATGATGACAGTGAAACTGTAATGCAGTCGAAATACGGCAGTGTCGATGTGGATGTGAGAGATTTTAATGAGGCTTTTAAGGCCGCGAAATATGTCCAACATTTTGCGACGGACTCAATCCGCCGAATGATGGTCCTTTTCCACGTCGCCGCGTTCTCTCGCGGTTTTCAAGGAGGACCTTGGACCGAGGGCATGGAAAAGAGTTAACGTTGAAAAATCGAGAAAACGACGAGGTCCCGATCATCTGCGTCGGTGGGCACGCTGATGAAAAGCTCAAGATTAATGATCGTTATGGTGGATATTTCGCAAACTCGAAACCAACGTTTTTCAACGAATCTCTTCACTCATTCACTGCCTAAATTCACGTGTTTCTCATCCACTAATAATAACAAATTCGTCACCGTCCACCACCTTCCGTTTCTCTGCTCTCCTTCCTTCCTTTTTATCGTTATTTCGAATCTCTTTTATGTCAGGCCTAAATGAATAATCTTTCGTTTCGTGATAATTCTGTTCGGATCACCGGGTCCTCGACGTGATTCACCAGACGATTGGAGCCTCCTCGCCACGTACATTCTTCCCTCTATTTCCTGCTTCAATGAAATACCGATTCGCACGATTGTATGTGTTTTCCCTCAATTCTCTTGGAAAACTTGTAATCAATCGTTTATTTCCCTTCGTCCCACGATTATCTTTTCTCCCAGGTTTATGGCATGTCCTCGAACCTCGTCTTCATCGATCAAGGCTTCGCTGTAGACTGTTCCGGAGTCGGGTAATTATACCGCGAATGCACTCGGAGATACGCGACGATTGTACGAGATGTCACGACTACTGTCGACCAGATAAAACTTGGCCCTACTGTCGAAGTGGCGAGGCTTCCCGGAGACGACGACGACGTGTCGGACTGCGACGACCACGACGACGAATCCGACGAATCCGATGGGCTTAGTCATCCTCGCTCGTCGTCGTGATCGCATATACCTTTCAGGCTGCTATATATATGTATATCCTCAAAGTTGCATAAATAATATATATGTATGTTATTTTTATGCAGATACATATGTGCACATGGTTCGGAGCGGTGGAAACGTCGAGTGGAGAATCTCGTTGGTAAGCAAACGAGAAAAGCCTTTCCACAATCCACTTTTGGCAATCCTGGAAAATGTTACTCCCGAACGAATCTCGATGATGTAAAAGCCACAAATATTCAAGCACCTTTCAGCAGGACGATCAGGCAATAACCTTCGTGCGTTCCCCGATCGATTTGAGTTACTTTTCGTTGTGACGCTGCCAATCCTCTCATCCCTCGATCTCCCCTCTCGCGTGCCTTACAATAAATAATTTCCCGAGTCTATTTTACCGACAGATTTGGAGCACAGCGACGAAAGATTTAGAGACGGTAATAAACAAGACCTTGAAGTGTCTTTGGCGGCTTGGGGAATCACCATTTCCCAGACATCGTTGCGTCTCGATATGTCACGCGAAATCGTCCAATCACCGAGCATATTTTTCGTTGATTATTTTCCTACGTATTTACGATGCACTTGCTGCACGAGAATCGTCGCTGCAAACGACCGATTTTTATAGGTATCCACGACGTTATTGCTCGCTTACGATTTGTCGCACTTCGTACCCGAGCAAACGATCGTACCAAAATCGGTAGTTACGACCCTCACGCTCTGTTTCTCTTCGTTTTTTTTTTTTCTTTAATTTTCACTAATTCGAGTCTCTTCCTCTTTCCGGCTACGAGGGTTACGCTGTGTCGACGCTGCTTTGCAGCGAAAAACGAAAAACACCTGTTGCAGACGCGAATGTGTCGTCACACCACAACAGCTTCGTATCACTGAAACTCTTCGAGAGGAGAATAATCATTGCTCGCTCATTGCCCCACCGAGGGTCCGAGCAAATGGTTGGAGCGATTTCGTCCAATGTTGATCTACTTTTTTATTTTCAATCTTTTGTCAGTGGGAATTGACGGCTGTGAATATTAATCTGCGGGAATGAATACGTGCCAAAATTTGTCGAGCTACCGATCACTCGAAGGAGCTTAGCAGGACTTGATTATTTTCATTATTTATGAAAGCTCGAATGGAAGGCAGAGAAAGGCCTAAAGAAAATATTCTTTTCACGTTGATACGGTGTTTGGCTGATGAAAGAAATGCTTTTTTGATGCTCATTGATAACTGAGATCCCCGAGGGAACTGCGGTGTTTAGACGAAGATGTAAATACACATGCGATCGGTTCGTGTTTATACTTTTCTCCCCCCTCGAACATCCGAGATCGGCGCCCTCCCACCAAATTTGGGCATGTCTAAGGAGAATTTATTTAGCTTACGATCGCGTTCTCGATGCGTGCCTCGCGTTGTATGAAAAAAAGGGACCACCCATTTGCCCTGCGAGACCAACACGTGGCAAAGTCTATTGTCGTGTTTTGGTCCAGGGAGAAGCTCCGGAGCACGAAGGGAAAAGTTGCTTTTTTCGCTTGGTCCTCGGTGCGGAGCTGGACTGCCCTCGGTGACCGGGTTTTTGTGATTTTGTGTCATGTGCGTGCAGTATATTCTATTTTAGCGTTAACTGCACTTTGCCACCAGAAGAACAGCGTTAACCGTGCTTGGTCTTAGGGCAAAAACCGCATGGAAACGCGATTAGAGAAAATTCACTTGTTCTCTTTTCCTCTCTCCCTCCTCCTCCTCCGTTTTTTGTTTCACTCTGGCTGCAGCTAAGAAAACGCGAATAGGGAAAACACGCGAACCAGCGAAGGGGACCCAGCCGTGTATGCGAGAGCAGAGAGACGAGAGATGCGTGAGGACAAACTACAGAAATAGAGCAACTATAACCGAACTTTTCGTCTCCCTCAGTTTTCCTTTATAGACATTTTACTCGAGCCTTTTGCTTCTCCCTCTTCGTTTTTTCCTCTCTCTCTCTCCCTCCTCGCTCGTGCCTTTTTTATGTTTCTTTTTCTTTCTCTTCGCCTCAGTTTATTTTTCGAATTTTTCTTCCTGTCACTCTCTCATTTACCCTTTCGCCTCCGACACACGCCGAGATCTCTTCCCCCAAACGTTACATTCACATTAGACAAATATAATAATATATCCATCCTCTGTTTTCTTTTCGTTTCTTTTCACTGCACCTATCAGGTTCCCTTTTCCGGCCCTTCGACACGCACCAAATCTTTCTCAGCCCACAGGAAAAATCTTTATTGCTAACTGAAATTTATTGTTCCGGGATTTTCGACCGAAATGATTTTTTACTTCTCCACGATTTGGAGCACGAGATTCCAGTTTATTTGCTTGTCGCCTGAAAATTCAACGGATAAGCTTCCATGAAAATTCTTACGAAACGCGTAGAGAGATTTTATCAGAATAGACACAAAATTAGAAGGAAAAAAAACATTGTTTTTTGTGTCTTTGATTGCTTGCAATTGCGCGGAAACCGAGAAGAGTCGATGGAGACAAATTCAATCCAAGCCATTGAGCCTAAATTAACCCTCCGTGGTCACCAAGGGTCAAAATGACCCCAAGCGCAACTGTGAGCGAGAATTACAAGTTATTGGCGCCCAAGACGGTTGGCATTCGCTCCAACGGCGCTTTGCCCGAAGATTTTTTTTTTTTTTTTACACATTGTCTGCTTGCTGATTTTTTTTCGACATTTTGGAAATTGGATGAAAAAATTTTGGCATGCTATTTTCTTTCTGAAACGTTCAAACTAATATCCGGAATTTTTATGTGACGTTCGTAACGATACTGGCAACGCAGCAAGCGTTTAAACGTTGCTGGGGTCATTCGGACCCCGTGTGACCAGCGCGATTATTCTAGAACGTGTGACCACGGAGGATTAAACGATATAAACTAATTCCCTCGTTTCTTACAGTCAGAAACGTTATTTTTCCACGAGGAAGCGTCTCGCAGTCGAAAGCATTTTCTAAAAACTTTTCTGCACGAATCCAGCGATACGTGAGATCCGGAAAGAAATGGCCTGTCAATTTTTGGAGTTATTACTCGGTAAATATGATCCAAAAGGCGCAAACACAGATATACTCATTTGGGCCTTTGCCAGGTGCAGTCCAACCAACATCCACGTACTTTACCATGTTTACGATTTCTTAAAACAAATAATCTACCGGAATCTGAATTATTTACATTTTCAATCATCATAAATATGTTTTTTTTTTTCAAAGATCGTCGCAACGGCAAATATTCGGTTTTCGTTTGCGAGAAACTCGATCCCGAAGCATTTAATCTGCACAATTACACGGAATTCAATTTCCAATGCGCCTTTTTTTTATTATGGTTTTTAATTTTGAATATTTTTTAAAATTAGCTTCTCAGCGTGGAATCTACGATAAGATCGTTTAGTTGGTGAATTAGTCGATGGTCGAACGCCCAATCGATGGCAAATAACAACAGAAAAAACATCTCAAGTACGAGTTACGAGTTTGTTGGGTCTAAATCATTCGCGTTTGCTGTATCTTTCGTTCCAGAGTGTTTTCTCTCCGTCTCTCTCGCTCGCACTCGAATTTGTCAGCACTGGCTGCTGTTAAAATCCTAGCGATTAAAGTCCCTTACGAAGGCAGCTCATCTTGAAATTCGTAACTAACGATAATTATACAATCGCACGGCCTTCAAGCCCGCGCAAAGTAAAAGAAACGTTGCGGTGGGTTTCTTTCGGATCGGATAAGTTTGGAAATACATGAAGCTCGCTGGCTCCTTCGCTACATGCGGCCTGTCTGGTCTGTCTTCCCTGCTAACAGCTCCGTTTTATACAGACACGATAAAACGATTTGTATATTGAGAATGACGTCAGCCCGGAGACACGATCGCGATAATGACGAAAAAAGTGAGAAATTCAAGTGGAAACGCGATCGAAATAAACAATTGACAATTCGGAAAAAAATCGACACAAATAATCGAACAATATTTCCGAGAGAAACAAAGAAAAAACACAGAATTGGAAGAAAACTGTTGAGAGAACGAAAAAAAAATGGAAATGTACCGAGTACCGATGAAGCTTTTGGCTCGAGAACGCTAGCGTGAGAAAATGACACGTGAACGTCGATGAATTCGCGTGAACGTGCTCATTGATCGTTCCCTCGGGGAGTAAAAATATTTTCGCACATCTCCCAGCACGGATCACTGACAAATTTTGGCTCGTGGGTGAAGCTACGATCGCGAGAAAGTTTGCGAAAGACTTTCAACGAGATCAAACGTCGAGAAATTCTTTGTTGATCGATCGTGAGTCTTCTTTTTGTTGTTGTTGTTTTTTTTTATGTTTTCTTACTTCTTCCTTTCTTTTTAGTTTCTTGATCTTTCGTGATCGACCTTTTTTTCGGCGGTTATCGGGGTGGAGAGGGGAAAGGCGAGGGGAGGACAGACGATTCAGGGGAGAACCGGCAGGACGCTCATTCACCCGCGCACTACGAATCTCGGCACACGCTACAACGACGCGCACTCGACTCGACTCGAAATCGCTACCGAGAGCTACACCACGCTGAACGTCCGTGCTTTACCAAGCCCGAGGAGGAGTCAAAATGCTCCAGGAATAGAAAACCAAACGCCGAACGAGCTCGTGAGCTTGCGAACTAAGCGAAACATAACATACCTCCATCTACATATATATTTATATATATCTCCATATACATAACCCCGTGCATATGTATATATATATATGATGAAATACATTTACACATAACAGTGTGTATATACGTATATATGCAACATCGTGATTCTCGCCTGAAGCAAAAGCTTGGCGTTCACCCCACCCGATACTCGAAACAAGAAGGACCGAGGCCGATTTTATGCCACCAAAAAGTGGAAGCTGCGAAGTTGTTCGCGCGCGCGACAAACGCGCGCTCGGAATTCTGTTCATACGCACGAAATCTTCATTGCCGACTGCTTATTTCACGATGGCTTGTAATCAGAGACCAAATTTTCGATATTTTCATAAAAACGGCTCTGTAAACCGTGAGGGATATGCACGGGGATCCCGCACCTCCCTAGACACACATGGGTCTCGGGTGTCTCGCCGTTTTTTACTGTACTCGTTTGAATAATCTGAAAAAATGCAGGAAAGTTGTTTTGGACCTGGAGAAAAAGAGCCTGCACTGGGTTATGGATAAACATTTTTTTTGTCCTTATTTAATGGTAATCGATACGAAAAACGAGAAATTCATGCTATTCGCTGAATGGGCAGCCCATGCAGATCCATGTGTGTCGCCTGTGAGGGTTAATAATGATGATTTTTCTTCTAGTTCGCGATCAGCTCTCGAAAAACAAGTTTTTCGGTTCCATAGCGACGCTTGGATGATTTGTAAGTAGAGAATATTTCTCACGAGTTTAAAACGAAATTGAATTAATGAGCAGCGATGATTGGGTAATTGATTGGAAGGAACGAATTTCCCTGAATTTTGTTATTCAGTTTGGTAGCTTTGGAAAAATTGACAAGAAATAATATTCACCTGGAAGCACAGACAGAAAGCGACCCACTGATAATACTTGACCACTTTCGTGTTTGGGTTCACATTGCTGCCATTTCTGTGACGGATATTATGCTCTTCTCCCTCGTACGTTCGTGGTCTCGGGAAAAAAGAGAAAGAAGGCGCTACTCCTGGGAATGCTACGTTCACTCCTGCGACTCCCAGCATGGCACCAGTCACGAAATACGTGCTGTGGATCCAGCAATACGTGTTGAAAGCTTCCGCTGGGATTTCCCTTAAACAAAATTCAAAAAGACTACGATTAGCGCACCTCCGTAGACACACATGGGTCTGGGGCGTCCTGGGGTTTTTTTTACTCTACTTGGACTCGTTTAAAAAATCGGAAAAAATTCAGGAAAGTAGTTTTGAATCTATAGAAAGAGAGCCTGCACTGGGTGATCGATAAAAATTATTTTTTATTATTTTTATCTAATGGTAATCGATACGAAAAACGAGAAATTCGCTGAATGGGCACCCCAGACCCATGTGTGTCTACGGAGGGTTAATTATTCGATAAATTATTCAACATTTCTGCAATCAACATAACCGAGATCTTCATTGCAATAAACTATGGAAATTGAGATAAACGAGACGGAGAAAAAAATTTTACGATGCTCGATCGCCCGTTAATCTGCCAGAATAAAAATCATTGAAATTTCGAAACTTGGCAAGTGATTCATATTGCCAACAAGTGTCTCAGAAATCATTCTCTTATTTTACTTTCTAGCGAAAGATTCTTTTGCATTATTTATTCAGTAAAATATTTCCCGACAAAGTTGTCGAGCCTGTCATTGACACACTGGGTCATTCAGACTCGGAGTAATTTTTTCAAACTGTAATGTGTACCAACCGATTTGTTGTTATTATTTTTAAGAGCCAACTCGAAATTAACCATAAGCATTACAGAAAGCCCCTCGAGCCCATTGAAAACTTGAAAATCATGCACCACGCGATCGACGGGTCGGAATAGAATTTTGATAAGATCGTTAAGGCTCTAATTGGACCTAATCTTAGCAGGCCCTTAATAATGTTTTTCGAACGTCAGGAAAAGAATCAAAATGGGAAAATTTCTCGTTCGAAACAGAATCCAGGGACGACGTTGAGTTTTTGGAAATTTTCACAGTCCAAAGTGTAAAATTTGTTAAAAATGAAAGCAAATTTTTTACGTGAAGAATTTTTTCTCATCGTGAGAGAATTTCTATTTCTTTCTATTTGCTTTGTTCGTTTCTGCAGGAGAATATTTCAGCAGCACGAACAAAGTCGTGTTTTTCGATAAAAATTGTATGTTGCTTTCGCATTTTTTTTAGCTGGTGGTTATTCAAGCGTGTTGCAAGTTCCGTAACTCGCGGAAATAAGCACGAAATATTTCTATCGCAGTAGATAAAAAGTTTATTTTCAACGTGGCCATATTGGTCTCACCTCGTGTGGACACAGTCGATGGGATTCCCAACCGATTGTTTCGCCGACACGATCACGGAAAAGGTCAGCAAAAGGGCAGCAGTCAGTGTGTGCAGCCTGAGCAATGGACCCTCGCTCCTTACCCTGCTCACCTGAATCAGTAGTCGACCTGAAGATTCGATCTTGCCAAGATCTCGAGAAGATAATAGAAACACATGGAGAGGTTCTCCAAAAGGCTTTCCCATTTTTCTCATGCCAAGAGAACAGAATTTCACTCAACAATGAAATTCCATATAAAAATTGCCACAAAAAAACCACCAAAATCTTTTGTTTCGAGTTTTTCGAAAAATAGGAAAAGCTCTTGTCGATCATGCCCCCAATTTTTCAAAATCTTACATATTTTTCGAGGCCAAGAAGAATTCATACAAAAAAAAACTTAAGACCATGACGAGGTCATTTTCAGAAACTGATTTATCCAACAACAATCGGAATGGAAAAATTCTTAGCTCATTCCTGTAATCATTCCGCATGGGCCAAACGTGCTGGTGACGCGACATAATATCACATGCATGTAATATTACTCGCTAAAAATATCACAACATTTCATCACTTTAAATAATATCAAAAATATCACAAAAATTATAATATCACAACAAAATATTTAACAAACAAGAATTTCATTTTGTTTAATAATAATGCACATTTTTATGCGAATGGCCTCGACCCACATAAGTGTGAAAAAAAATTCACAACCAAGAAGGACTTTATATTATTTTATTTGTTTGTTTTCTGTTTGTTTGTTTATTTTCAATTTTTGTCTGTAAATTTAATCATATTTTTGTCTGTGATAAGAACCAAACGTTTTCGCACTTGGGCCAGCTCAGTCGGCACGACAATTAACGTTAAGGGAATGAGAATTAGAGACGAAAAAAGTCTTGAAATACGTTGCAATTTCTCGATGAAAAATCTCCATCGAATTTGTTAACTTTTCATATAAATACGTCGAGCTGCATTATCGTTAAAATACTTTTGAGCAAGTTGACGAAATTTGACATTTTTTCAGACTATCGATTAATACGAATTGGAGTAACGAATGGCGATAGCTCGGCATCGATTTCCGAAAGCAGCGGAAAGTATTTCTCGGAGGATAAAAGATAAAAAAAAGTACTCACGTGAAACAAAAAGTAAAGACCGCCGATCGCATCCATTATTCTTCTTCCCTCGTGTCTAGTATCGCGCTTTGACAATCCGGCGCCGTTTCTGGCGTAGGCTCGAGTTTTACCAGCACCGGAACTCGGTCTCAACTTGTTCTTTGTTCCGTGATTTGCGTTATTCCGTCCGATCGTGGCTCCGTCGTTGGACTGTATTATTCTCTCCGTTCTCGTGCCTCGAGGACTTTTCATATTTCAACTTGTGCACCATATATTTTTGGGTAGGAGAAGAAGTAGAAGTAGAAGTTGCAGAGCATCGACATCCGAGTCGACTGCTGCCATCCGCCGAGCGGTTTATACCCTTGGACTCGTTTCGTTTTCACTCCGGAGCTTTCGCGCGGTGATACAACGCGAGACTTCTTGATTAAGCTCCATTCTCCACCTCCAGACATATTGTGTCCATTGGCAAATCGATGAAAAAATGAAAATTATCAATTATTCCTGAGCGAACATTAATTAAGCAACAAATTTCATTTTTATCGATTGCTCGTTGGCACTTTATTTTATTATTATAATAATTATTATCACTTTGGGCACGAGGAAGTAACTTTTACGATCGTCAAGTGAGACATGAAATAATTTTACGAAAATTTCATGAATTTTTTTTCATCTTTTTGTCTCAATCGCGCGAATTTATTTCGATCGCTAATTTATCATTTTTTTTTTTTTTTCTTAGAGATCACGAAGTAGTATTTGGATCGATTTATAGATTCGATCGATGAAAATGCACAAAGTGGCAATGGCGTTGAGAAAGTTATTCGAATTCGTTAATCAGGAGCTTTTCATGATTTTTCTCAGTCACAAAGAGCCTCGCACGCGTAAACATTAATTATTTACACGTATGCTGGTGTCACGTGTATGTTTGTATACACGCGAGATATTTGTTTTAATTTGGATTGCGTCGCGTTTCGCGGGGTTTTCGTGCTGTGGAAATTATTTGGCGTAAGCTGTCGTCTGTATCGCCGATATTTTGAATAAAGCAACTAATTTTGCGGCGTCTCGTACGCGGGATGGTTCCCAAGAAACTGAAACAGAGTATAGTGACTGACCTACTACTGGGCCTGTACACGAAACTTCGCTGCCAAGTGAGAGAGAAATAGTGTCAGAAGAGATCGAGAAAGAGAGAGAGAGAGAGCGAGATTGAGAGACAAAAATGAAGCAAAAGGAACAGCATCATCGGTAACAGACATGGGACGAAATAGAGGAGGAGAAGGAGAGAGATAGGGGGAGGACAATTCTTATAGCAGAAAGCTCCGAGCTTTTACATTCGCGGGGGCGCTTCGAGGGAAAGAATTCTTTATTTTTACATTGACACACACATCCTTGTCACCCATCGGCATCTTTATCGCTTTTTTTCATCTCTTCTTATTCCTCGCCATCTTTTACTTTCTCTTCTGTAGCTTTTCAAGTAAAAATAAATATTTCATTCGTTTATCAATCTTGCGTCAACTCCAAACCCCTTAAATCGATGCCCTTCAAAATCCTGAGGCTACGTCCATACGGTATCCCTTTTTCATGCGAAATCGAAAACCTGAGCTTCCCAAAAGTCCACCAATCATCCAATAGAACTCCAAAAATCTCTTCCTGTGCAGATTTTGTAATTAACCCTCCCAAGACACACATGGGTCTGGGCTGTCCAGCCCACTCAGCGAATAGCGTGAATTTCTTGTTTTTCGTATTAATTACCATGAAATAACAATAATAAAAGAATTTTTATGCATCACTCAGTGCAGGCTCTCTCTCTATAGACACAGAAATACTTTGCTGCATTTTTTCACATTTTTCAAACGAGTTCGAGTACAGTGAATAACGGTAGGACACCCTAGACCCATGTGTGTCTGGGGAGGGTTAACGACGTTACCTTACTGTGTATTTTCACTGATTCCCACAACAATTATTCACTCATTGCAAGTTAATTATTTATCTTGAGAACTGATCCTTATAGAATGCGATTAAGGGAATTTATTCATTAAGGTACTTTCATACCGTTCCTCCACAAATTTTCATCAAAATATACAGGAAAATGCAAAGAATTTAAAAAGAAGGAGACAAGAACGAAAAAACCAAATTCGCAGTCAACAAAAATTTTCAAGTCAACGATATAATTCTCGTGGCCAGCGAAATTGTTCTGTCCATAGCAAATTGAGTGAATGGTATGTTAAGATTTCCGTAGTCACAGGAACAAAGATTCAGTAACCAAAAATTTCGTTGTTTCAATAGATTTAGTTTTTCAGTGGAAATTGCGACCAGATTTTTCAAAAATTGACCCAAAAAGTTAACTTTTCATGGAAACTGTGTAACCGCCCGACGATTCACATTAATTCCCTGAATCCATTAATTTTTTTCGCCATCATTTAGATCGTTTTTTTTATTTCGCAAATGAATATCCATCAACGTAGCAGGTGAATTTATGTATTCTTCATTTATCTCCGTATATTTCGAACATCATTTTGTCACTAAAACTCTGAGCTTTTATCCGCCTCCGATTTTCCCAACTCTTAATGGATGATAAATTAGTTAAGCAACCCTAAAAAAGCTCGATTCTCAGTTGTTGGAATATTTTTCGCTGCGTCGGAATGTCTCTGTAAATCGTTTACAAGCTTTTTGTTGCCGTGAATGAATGAACGTTTGCGTGTCGCTTAAATTCTCGATTTTCTTCGTTACGTTACTTTTTTTCTTTTTACGTAACCGATACGTCGATCAAGGAAGAACGTTCGAGTGACGATGGTCCCATGCACTTCGGATATTTTCGTATCAACGAATTTATAAACATGTGATTACGTTGTAAATCTTTTTACGTTCATTGACGAACCCAACGATGAAATTCGAGGAAAAAATTACTCACGAACACGTAGGCAGTTGAGAGATTTTATGCTCAGAACCTTTCTCATGCTCATTGCTTTCATTACTTATGAAAATTCTATCACAACTTTTTTAAATTATTATCAAATGTTTGCCTAAACGAATAAACATGATACCAAAAAATTCGTTATTCCAAAGTTACTTATTTACGCGCATATGGCAATCAATTAACTAAAAAAAACGAACAATCCGTATAAATAAATAAATAATAAACAAACAAATAAATAAATAAACAAATAAATTTATGAATAAAATTCAATAAACAAATAATAAATATATCAATAAATAAATAAAAATAAATAAATAAAATAAATAAACGAATAAATAAAAAAGTTTCATAAAGAAAATGATGGTAAAAATTTGTTTTTTTATTGTTGTTGTTGATTGATTGAAGGACACAAAGAAGTGAGTCGAGGTTTTGGTTGCACAAAAATTTTCGTCGTCTTTTTGTCCGGATGAGAAAATGAAAAATATGAAAAAAAATCAGTGAATCGTGTTCGCGCGTTCAATTGTGCAATCATTGATTTTCTATGTACTCGGTCTCTATTTCTCGCTCTCTTTCTCCCTACTGTATCGTTCGTTTCGCGGTTTCGATATGAGAAAAAAAAAATACTAGAGTGGATGCTGAACGCCCACGCCGTCCTTCTCTTCGTGGAAGACAAGACGACGACGACGTCGATGCGCTATGAGAATTTCCACGGCCGTAACATTCTCATCTTTACGATCTCTCAACACGACCTGGCATATATATTGGCGACATCCAAGAGGAAGAAGAAGTCACGCACTGTTCCGCGCGCTGCTGGACCAAAAGTGGCTCCCGAGTTTTTTTTTTTGTTTTTCTATTCTTTTCGTTTTTTTTTCTTACTGGCACAAAACGACGAGGAAGCGAGGAAGAAAGAGAGGCTTCATTGCCGCTCAGAGCTCGTCATATTCACGCAACAGCGTCGTCGCGGCGCCTCCTAGGGCTCCAAGCGCACGTGTGTTTTCATCTCCAGATGAAAACGTCACTGTACGATAGACTCTGGGATGGAGGGACTACTTGGCAGACCCGAATCAAAGTCTATCAATAGAGAAACATCACTCCGACGCACACGAGTACCTACCGACCAACGAGGAAACCTCTTGGATGAGCAACCATAAATCTTCGACATCGTATTTCATTTATTCGTACGCTACCTTCACGTATTTATATCGAACGATGTATGAGACAGTTCGTTACACTTTGTCCGAATGGTTTTAACCCTCGGTAGACCCACATGGGTCTCGACTGTCCAGCCCATTCACCGAGTCCCGATTTCTCGTTTTTTCGTATCGATTACCATTTAATTACAATAAAAAAAAAGAATTAGTATCCTTTGCCAAGTGCAGGCTCTCTTTCTATAGATCGAGAACTAATTTCCTGAATTTTTTCCGATTTTTTTAACCAGCCCAAGGACAGTAAAAAACGGTAGGACTCCCGAGACCCATGTGTGTCTAGAGGGAGGTCTCATTTTTCAGAATAACCGTCAATGCATCAAACACGCCGTGTCGTTGCGTCGAAACAAAAGATTTCAACGCAACTTTTCGAGCGACGAATTATCGACGAGAAAAAAAATGCTTCCCGAGTTCCATGAGGACGATTTAAAAGTTATCGATTGATCAATCAGTACGAACTGTTTTCTCTGCAACGACTCAACATTGTCGCGTCGATAAATTCATTTTTAATCGAAACCACGAGTCCAGCTGAACGAATGAAAATTCAACTTTTCGAAATTATCGAACAAAGTACGATGAGCCTCGTTCTAAAAAACGTGGAAAACGAGTTGCTGGTAAAAAAAAGTGCAACAATGGATAAACCGTAAAACGCTCCTCGCCACCTGGTGGTCATTTAGGTTGAGCGTCAAACCGCCGGAACTGCCAGGAGTCCGAGAGCGATCGCTGCCAAATTATGAAGCTAAATTCTCCCTCAGTGTTCGGGCAATCGCAAAGACACACAATGCTTGGCCACTGCACATCGAGACACGCGATTTTGTTGAACGATGTCAATATATTTTAGTGAATACGATCGGCTGAATATTTTTTAGACAATTACAACATTTCTATCTTCCGAGAAATGAATTTCGTTGCTCCAGAGTCTGTCAGCAAAATATGCGATTAAAATAACGAATTCAACGAAAAATCGACCTTTTTTTTGACGTTGGAATTCTGACGCAATTTCCGACGACATTTTCCGAAAAGTAGAAAAATGTATAAAGCGCGGAGCCATTGTTATTTAAGCTTTTTCCTAAATTTTTGGAGGTTTGGGGAGGCTCGAGTCGCAAAAAAAAGTTACGCGTTGTTTTCCTTGCACGTGAGATAAAAATTGTGAATTTGGTTTTTCTCGCACGAGCGAGAGCTTCCGAGAAGTGNGAACTGCTCTCTTAGCGATTTGACGTGGTTTGAGTATATTTTTAGTGAGTCAAGTAATTATCAGAAAGATTTATTCTGAATTTTTTGGCTTTATGCGGGGTATTCTGTTTGCACCGCCGAAAACGTACTTGTCTCGACATTTTTTACAGCTTACAACTTACAACATTTCTATCTTCCGAGAAATACATTTCGTTGCTCTGAAGACTGTCAGCAAAATATGCGATTAAAATAACGAATTCAACGAAAAATCGACCTTTTTTTTGACGCTGGAATTCTGACGCAATTTCCGACCCATACGCGGTGATTAGAAAGGATGAAAAGTAGAAAAATGTATAAAGCGCGGAGCCATTGTTATTTAATTAAGGTTTTTTTTAAATCTTTGGAGGTTTGGGGAGGCTCGAGTCGCAAAACAAAGTTTCACGTTGTTTTCCTTGCACGTGAGATAAAAATTGTGAATTTGGTTTTTCTCGCACGAGCGAGAGCTTCCGAGAAGTGTTGTTGTTTGTTCTGTTGACCTTCTCGCACTGGCGCCACTGATAGCGACAAGCCTACGAATTCATCGGTTCGAGTCGCGCACGAGTGCGGGGAGGAAAGCTGCGAATTTGGAAACTGAAACTTTTCTACCGCGTTTTTATGCGATCGATGTAAAAAACTGTTTATTTTTTTTTTTAACTTCGTCACCTTGCATTGTCGCAATATTATTGAAACCTTTAGAGGAGGCTGAACAAAAAATCGGGAGCTCGTAAATTTTGTTACCGAAAAACTGGCCGGACGCTAATGTGACGAAGAAATGAAAACAAACGCGTTTCTAGAACTTTTTTTTTCCCCGCTTGAAACTAGTTCCAGCAACTTAATCTTTTTCCTGGGCAGGAGCCACTCCAAGGATGCAACAAGTTTATGAGATTGATGACAAAAATATAATCACCCAATTTTTTATTGACGAGAAACCCGAGTCTGTATTTCGGGAAAGACATTCGATGACCTTCAGCCGCCGGCTTCTGTCGCAATCGGCAAGTTCTCATTCGGTTTGACTCCGTCCAGCCGTGTAGTTTCTCGAGATCCTAGCACTCTGATCACAGAAACTTGACTCACAAAAACAATATTCCTCTAAAATCGATTATTTGTGTTTACAAAATTAAGCAAAAAGACAAACGATGTCGAACATTGTATTTTCCAATCCCCCAAAGACTCGCGGACTCGAATCAGCATATACTTCAATACACAGGTGGGGAAACTCGTAGTGGCGAATTTTTCAAGCTCTCGATACGTCGGTAACCATGCGATTGCGGTTATCGACCGCGCAAGCCTGTGTCTTCGCCACATTGAAGTGAATTTTTGCGACATCTATCGTGAAAATAGAAAACTCGCCACGAAACCTCGTCTTACAAGAACGAACCGCGGTGACGACATTAGCCAACACGATTTTTCGTTTGAGCGATTTTCAGTTTTACAGTCACACGAGACACGAGTCCGAGGCTCAAAGGTCCATCATTCAGAATTGTCGCACACCGCGGCAAACAAAATGTTGTCGACACTTGAAATATAATTATCATGACCTTGACCACGGCTCGATACCCACAAATCGAAGCTATTCTTGTGATTGTTTTTACAGAGTCCCTTATTTATTAATATTTTTTAACTTATTGTAGATTATTCAGCATTATTCTAAAAATATTCTGCTACATTTTCCTGAAAAAATTCTAAAAATTCAGCCAGTAGTAGTGGTGAGCACCGAAACATTTAAAAAAAAAGCTTCCATGCGCTAGAGTCAGGATAACTCATGATCGCTTCATCTGGAATTGAAAAATCGAAGGGATTCCCTCAACACACAAGTTTATCCTGAATTTGAACGAAAGAATTAGAAAAATATTCATTATTTAATTTTTGGCGAAGGTGCAATCAAAACACTCTGATTTAAACTTCGATTTTTTTTCAAAAAATGCGTTTTTTTTTATTAATAAAATAAGAAATAATAAATAAATAAATAAATGAAATTGAAAAAACTCAAATTTTCGTAGAATTCCAAAAATCATAAAATTCGAACCGTTCAACCGATATTTTCCAAATTCAGTATCAATCTTGCCATTACGATACTCTAATTACAACAAACAAACGAAAAAATTAGTAATAAATCTCAAAATTTGCAAAAGTTAGAGCAGTGGCAGACTTTTTTTGAAAATTTCAAAATTCCGGAAAATTTGTATTTTTCTATCAATCCCCACTAAATTCCCAGGGAATGAAGAGCTTTCACCGATTAATTTCTGTCCAAAACGGAAGCCCTGCACACACACACACATCCGGACAATTTTTCTCAAAATGATTTTTCGATGTTTTAAATTTCACGTTCACAAAGCTTGCTCTTCGAGGAAGCAAAATAAATGAGACACCATATAATCACAATAAATCGAACACCTCTTTATTCCTTTTATGAGACTAACACTACATCGATTAGTTTTTTTTACAAAGATAATCAAAGTCCTAGAAAAAAAAACCGATGCAAGAAATTCGTCTCTGTACAGAGTAAAACCAGGCACTACAAAATAGTTGTTTTTCTTGGTGATATATATATTTGTCTAATATATCTATCTCGTCCCGTTAACGAATCCTGACCTTTGACACTCGTGTATCTGTGAAAAAAGTAGGTGAGGCGATAAGAGTATATTTGCAAAAGTTTCTCATCGCGCTCGAATACATTGTGTCCCGCGTCCGATATGTAGCGATATTTTAGTTCCGCAAATTCGACGACAAATTTCGTCAACTGTGAATTTGTTTGGAACACCGAGAATTCTACAGGTCCCTGTCCAGCTCTATCGTATCACAAAAAAAATCGAAATCCTTTCGAGTTATGATTTATCGAATAATGAAAAATGAGATTGAAAATGGAGAACCGCGTCTCGTGGGATAAATTTCCGCGTTATTCATTCAACGGATCTTATACGTAAATATTTATATATTATATGGATGAAGGAAATAATAATAAAATACGTTAAAATAATAATTATCGATTATCATCGTTATTGGGAGTTTGTGCTTTAAACGTCGCCATACTCTTTTTTTTTCGTTCACTGGTGACGGAAGCCTCTGTGCAAAAGTATTACAATTAATAATGAAAACTATAACCGATAAAAAAAACCACTCACGCGTCTTTAAACCTACGGATTTGAAAAAAACGTCGTTCCGCAGCCGATTCCTTTCGCCTCAGTTTTATTCAGTCTTTGTATGCACTATATGCGTGGACTTGAGCCTTGACATTTCAAAAATAAAGAATAACTCGTTGAAAAATAGGGAAATAACCGAAAACGTTGTTTCTGACGATAAAAAAAATGTCAGAAGCACGAACGAGGGGCTGCAGAAAAAAAAGCGATATGAAAATAAAGCCTTGAGCACTGATGATTCTTTCCTCGAGAATCTTGCAACGGAGCAAGCCAAAACTTGTTTTTATCGTATGTTCGAAAAGTCGAACGTCCTTGGCGCGATCAATACGTTGTTTATAAATGTAAATATACATTTTTTTTCCATAATAAAAAAAATATATAACTACGTCTTATAATTATTAGAAATATATATTATCGTGAACAAAACAAAATTACATATTTATCTATCGATCGACATAGAGTCTGGACGAGTTTTCGTGGCGATTCGAAACAACAAACCACCGCGAACGAGGAAATATTCTCTAATTCTGGGATCACGTAACGTTCAGCTTCTCGTTACGATTATTGCCACCAAAATCAACGATTTTCTCACCTCACCGATAAGCAAAGGAGAAGTGATCGGCGTTTACAGTTATTTCTCTTATCGACGGACGTACTTGTACGTGAGAAATCGCTAGGAGCGACGAAAAGGAACAAAAAAAACATCAAGACCCTCGGGCTTTAGGTCCCCTGTTTTTTTTTTCCTTCAGATCAATGGCTAAAGGGTTTTGGGATTATGGACTCGAGGACGAGGACTGGGCACGGTAGCCAACTTTTTTCGTCAATTCTTCAAGCATGTCGCGATAAACGAGGGAATCCATGTTCGCGGAGAGGACGTAGAGTATCCACCAATCGCCAATGTCGACTTTTTTACTGATGTTGCAACATGTCTCGATGGACAAAAGTCTGGATGAGAAATGGAGTAGCCTGGGTCTGATGGCTGGTGCGAAAATGATGGCAGCGCGGTAGATGACAAGACCAACGAGCAGAGCCGAAAGTATGACGTACCAGAACCATATGAATATGTAAGTTTTCTCGTTCACGATGTTCAAAGGCAAAATGCAGAGGGAATCGTGTTGCTGGATCGTTCCCGAAGCTCCGTACTTGTGGAAGATGCATTTGGTCACCCGGGGAAACACGTAGACCATCGGATCTACTCGCTCCTCTTGTGGTACGTCCGAAAATTGCAACACCCGCAAACCGTAGCTCAAAAATTCACCGTCGAAGAAACGGTTCATCAGATACAATTGCAGGAAGATGTTCACCAGGCACAGAAACTCACAGACGAAGTAACGATAGGCGTACGAATTGTGATTCTGAAATAATATACACCATTTGAAGCATAAACGAACGCTTTGAATTAGGAATAATTGAATGTAACGAGACCGAATTGGACGTAACTCGAGCAGTCTCTCTCTCTCTCTCTCTCTCTCACTCTCTCCATTTCTTTTATCCTGTCTTTCTTCCGCTTCCCCGAACCCTCTGTATCCAGCGCGTTCCAACAACCTTTTTATCTTTCATTATAATAATTGGACCATCTCGTTTCCGTTTTGTTTATCCCAAGTTTCACTTTCGATTTCCTGTCGCTCGCTCACAACTTTCCAATTTCTTTATTTATTTATTTTATCAATTTCATATTCAGTGGAGTGTCAAGGCTGTGCTCGTGGAGCTCGAGCCGCCCATGAGCACAGGAGAACGTTTAATTATTCAACACCGTTCCAGTGATTGGAATAAAAAAACGTTCGTGCCAGTTTTTGCTACTATCTCGCGTCCCCTCGATTTTTCTTTTCATTCCGATCAGTCAAACGCTGTCGCGATATTTAACTTTCGAAACTTCGAGGTCATCCGAGGACCTCATCCGAAAAATGTGTGAAAAATTTAAAAAACTTCATTTACTAATTACAATTGTGTAATTCAATAAAAAAACATTTGCGAAATTCGGTCCCTGACTATTTACGTAGAAAATATAGTCAATGCGTAATCTTCCGAACGATTCTTTGCATCATTTTTTTTTAAACGATGCACCGTGCAACGGGAATGACACGTTGAGAAACTTGAAACTACAAAATGTATAGAGCCTTGAATTTTTGAATGTTTTTACTGTGCAAGAAGAAAGTTTTTTGTAAGAGAAAAATAATTTTTTTCAAAAACTAGAAATCTTATTTCCATAATAATTTACAAGACGTTGAAATATAATCCAAAGTTCAAAGTTGAATTTTAATTCCGTGACCGTAGGTTTCGCGTTTCAATTCTTTGCAGCATTGTCACGACTCATGAGAAATCTTATAAATTTGTCAAATCTGCATTCATTAGAGCCGAGTCTCGTGGGAGTTGGCGTACGAACTGGAAAAACTGTCGGAGTAGATTGTCAAAATGAAAACTACTTTGTCTGAGAATTCGGAAGAAGACAATTTTGGTTCTTGCAATTTATGGATCGAACCGTTTTGCATCTATAGAAAGAGAGACTGCCCAGGATGAGGGATAAAAATTCTCTCCATTATCGTTATTCAACGGTAATCTATATGAAAAACGAGAAATTCACGACATTGGCTAAATGGGCTGGACAGCCGAGAGCCATGTGTGTCTATGGATGGTTAAAAGTCAAATAATCGTTGCACTCGAAACCAAAATGTTGAAAACTCGAGGAATTTAGTGAAACTCAAGGATGCCAAGTTTTTTTTTTTTATTGAAAGAAAAAAAATGATCTTTTAGCAACGTGAGCGATAAAATGAGCAAAAATACAAAATGATGAAGATTTTTATTGAAACTTTAACGACGTGATGGATTTTGAGATTTTATTCATTGATGGATGCTGCGTTGCGTCATTTGAGGTCTTTCAAGTCCTCGAAATTGGCTTATCGATCGGAACAAGGACTGCGAGTGGTTTCAAGTATCCCGAGTGCGACCAAGCGACCCTGAGTGTTTTTGAGTGTCGGCAAGGGTCGTCCGTTAATGATTTTTATGAGCTCTGATTTTTGTTCAAGTTGCCGCAAGAGTCCTCGAGTGTTTTAAGGGCCTTTTTGAGTTTACATCAATTAAATGGTGGCTAAAATTCTTCCGTTTGGTCGGGCCACCCCAGCGAATACTCAATGGCTCCGATCCTTCACGAGTAACTTTGAGGCGGGATTCTTGAAATGAAATCTGACGAAGCAACCCAATCTCATTGCCAAGCTTTACGTAACACGCGCGCGCTCGGAGTCACATTTCCCATAACAATGGATTCTACTCATCGCTTCATAAAAAACGTCATTTTTTTCCTTCCAGTATAAAACATTCAGATGCGGATGCTGAATAATTTGGTGACTCAATGATTATTGCATTGTATTTCGAAATTATTCAATTTCCATATTGCGATTTTTTTCCCACATTTTCTTAAATATTCGCTCAACAAAAAATTCAAATATTCCGCAAATTTTCTCTCAAGCACACGATTATTCAAAATTTCGTACAAAAGCGATAAAAAAATCTCGTTGTCGTCCCAATTTTCAAGTTTTTGTCAAAAATTCCGAACAATTGAATTCCTTGCCACGATTTTCTCTTGGAACACCGCGGAAAATGAAATAAAAACGAATAATTTTTCTCCAATTTCTTACCCTGATGTGAGACACTAAATAGTCCATGAGGATTCCCTTCTTTTTCGAGATTTCTTCCTGGTGGTCGATACCATGGTTCATGCCCATTACGAGGTTGTTGATCAAGCCTCCTTCCCACATGTTCCACAGCCATTGTGGCACGTAGCAAAGCATCGCCTGTAAATGCGATTAACGCAAGTGAAATGAGATACGAAAGAAATGAAGATGCGGACGTCGCCAGACGGAGTTGTAACCGATAACGATACGAAAATATAGAACCAAATACAACTCGATCTATCGCGTATCAACCGTTTTGTTTATTTATAACTTTTGTCAACAAGAATCACTCGACAATCACGCGATTCGCAAAAACCGTTTATTTATAGAATCTCCAGCTTCTCTGTAATGTGAGGAGCTTAATACAAAAAGTATAGTCCTCGTGATTTCGCGCTAATCATATTTCTTCGGATTCTTCGCTGATTCAACCCTCCGGAGACACACGTGGGTCTGGGCTGTCCAGCCCATTCAACGAATGTCGCGAATTGATTGTTTTTCGTATCGAATACCATTAAATAAAAATATTAAAAAAGAATTTTTTTTCATCACTCAGTGCAGCCTCTTTTTCTATAGATAGAAAACTACTTTCCTGAATTTTTTTCCGATTTTTTAAACGAATCCGAGTGTCCGAGATTTCCGTCTCGAGAAATCCGAGATTTTTTTAACGAGTGTCTAGGGAAGTGTGTCTACGGAGGATTAATTCCGAAAAAAATGTAATTACCAACTGTTATTGCAGGGCGTGCATAATTCTCGTTTCCCTGTATTTTTTCAGCCACACTTTCGCAGTTTTTCTTAATAATCATTCAATTCAAATTTAGCAACAAATGCTTAATGCAAAAAAAAATTGAATACCGTCATTATTTCCGTATTGCACAAAATCTACAAATAAATAAATAAGCGAGTTTCATACTTTCTCATTTAAAATATCATTCGCTACTCTTTGAAGGTGCGATTTTTTCACAAACTCCAAACACTCCGAAGCATTTTGTAGATTTTTATAGAAATTTCGTGAACGCTGGTATTGTTTGAAAAAAAAAAATACGGAAAAAAAGTGAATTTTTCGAAAAGTGAGCACTGTGACGAAAACTAATAATTTTGCCAGAGAAAATTGTCGAGCTACAGGAGCTAAATGTAGAAAATCTTGGGATTAAGCATTACCTGGAAAAAGAGGGCGAAGCAAACCCACTGATAGTACGTGTAGTATTTCCTGGCATCGACATCTCCGAAATCGTTGGCTACACCAGGGTGGGCGACTTCAACACCGACCTGTAATCACAATCAACGTCTTAATTGGATCAAAACACATTTTTTCGTCCTTTTTCCTGACTTTTGCGAGGTTCCAACTGTGCAAACCATAAATTTTTCAGAAAATCGAATAAAACAAATTTCCACTTCCCGGTAACGTGTTTTCTTATTTTTCGATTTCAAAAATCGTAGAAACCGAAATTCCCTGCTCTCATTTTTCAATTCCCACGTTTTCCATGTACCAGGGGCATTTTCTTTGTCTCGAGATGAGAAAATCGTCTCGAAAGATATTATGGAATGAAAATCATGTCGTGGAGATTTTCTACGTAGAAAATCATCGTTTTCGTGTCCTCCGGCGCGCATTCAACAATTCAATTTACCGAGTGATCGTCGCAGTTGATGCTTACAAATGTTTTAATCATGTAGGATAATACACACGAAGAATCAATGTTACATGGTCGTGTATAGGTCTCGGCGTAAGCAGAAACGCGTTTATCAAGCCTGTGGAAACGAATTTAATTGCAATGGTTATAAGAACGTGGACGTTAAACACGACAATCGTCCCTGAAGCATCGTTTCACTCGCTAGGACAACATTCCTTCATGGTGAGTTTAGTCTCAATCATTCTCAGCCTGCTGCGTCGTCAAATACATCGCGAAATTTTCAAAACATTGATCAAGGCGTATTTTGGTTGGTTCGAAAAAAGTTAAAAAAACAGAATTCCTGTGATTCGATAAACAAGACCGTAAAAACGAAAGTCCAGCGATAATCCGAGGGCCTACGACCTTGACCACGGAGGCTCGCTGTAGGGAGCGAGTACAAGGTCACGCCAATAAATAAACAGTTTCTATATCTTCCAGATATCGTTCGAACGATTTCGTGCAACACGTTTTTTTTTCATGCATGGAAAGAGTGAGTTTTTATAATATTCTTGGAATTTCTAGCGCGACCAGCTGTCGAGAAACCAGATTTTTTTCCGTGTCGAGGCGGAGAGGGGATTCGGAAACATCGATCTTTCAAAACGCTGACACGAGAACGAATCTTTATCCAAATTTTTTTCTATTTCGTTTCAATTTCGTATTCGAGGTCCAACTTTTTGGGTTCGTTCGATAATCTCGATTCGGGGCAGACGTTCGGAGGAGAAAAAAATGAGCTTGTGATACTTTTCGTGACTCTGTTCGAAGATTGACTTTATCTTCGTGAAATATATTCAATGTAGCGTTCCACATGAATTATTATAGTTGAGCAGGGGGGGGGATAAGGGCTTGGAGGTTATACGGGCGAGGACGCGCGGCGAGGCATTGGCAATGAAAACTGGTCCAAAGACGAGAAATGAATAAATCGTTCAAATTTCTGACATTTTCTGAGATAAACTGAGCTCAGTATCAATTAGCGTGATTGATATCGAATCGGGAATCCCTTTCACATTTTTTTCAACGACCAGAATCCAAGACCGAAATATTTATCGTAAATTTCTAGAAAAAAGTGGGGAAAATGTAGAATCGAACGAAAATTTGCGCGTAAAGCGAAATATTGTCAATAAAAAACAATGAATTTCCTTACGACCGAACGACGACGCCATGGTAAAATGGTAAATATTTATCGGCAGCGTCCAATAACGACGGCCCAGCCGAAAAACGAAATAAAAAGGATGAAAATCGTTGGTGAACCGGTTAGACAGAGAAATTGTTGAGAGCGGCGTAAGTGGGTCGAGAGATGGTGCTTCGATCGATATAGAACATTCATCACACGGAATCAAATGAGTTTGACGGGGGCTAACGTGTATGTAACGTGAGTGAGTTGAACGCGCGGCGGCCGCGTAAACGCAACCACCTGTGGCGGCGGCGACGACGACGATAGACACGAGAAATAATGATATTTTGTGTAGCGCGGCAAATAAAAAAGAAAGAGCCTCGTGAAAGGTGATTTTTCATGCACGTAAGATTTTTCATGTTGTTAACGAATCAGAGGGATTGTCGTTGCTCATACCTGACGATTGAAGGCGTCCGGCATCGTAAAAGTCGATGTGATCCAGCAGTAGGTGTTTATAGGATGTGTAGGTAATCCTTGAACGATACACGATATCGGATTTCCGACATACTGGGTGGCAGTGATGATAAGCGAGCACGTAAGCAATAGCACAGTCGTGAAGAGATTGTGCATTCGAAAAACCATCGAATCAGTCTTGATCTCCTGCCATTTCAAATATTCGCTCAAGCTTCCTAGTAACTTATACATGATCGCGACGTTTGTTTATCCTCGCGTCAGTTAAAAAGGCGAATGTGTTTAGAAAAACAACTCGATCGATCGCGAGGGGAATGAATTTAATAGAAATCGATAAAACTTTCGATTTATTCTCATAAATCGCGATGTAAATAGTTGCTTCCAAAAATGTTGTCAGCAATAATATTGACGCGGTATTTATGGCAACACGCGGGTTCTAAACAGACCCGTACAATAAGATACATACGGGAAAAGCGGACAAAACGAACGCGTAACAGCGCGCACGCACACACACGAAAAACTATCGAGAACCGGCTGCGCCAGCTGTGTGTCCCACGCGGCGAGCGTCCGTACTATTTTTTCCCCCACCCCCTCACAAGCCGCTAAAGTCTGTGGCGACCCCGTTGGTTCGTTTCCGAACGTGTCCCCCAACCGAAGGGAACAACCGAGAGAGCGGACTCGCTACGAGAGATCGTGCTGCTGCTCGGCACACACAAACGTGCCAGGATACGCCGCTTCACACTGGACTCTGTTGTCCACGAGCTCCGACTTTTTATTTAAGATTCTGTCTCTTTCGTTGTGCTCCGAGACGTCACTGTCACTCTTGCCACGGCGCTCTACCAGAGGCGATTGACCTTTGTTTTTCTTTCACCTTTATTCGCTCGTAATAGTTCCATGAAAACTCTTTTATTTATTTGCAAACCCGAAGAATCTTAACTCCAATGTTTTTCGCGAAAATACTAAATAAACGTCAATTAACCAATAAATAATTCGTCATTACGGTGCGTTGAGCTACAAAAATTAAGCCTCGTACGAATCTTGTTTACAATAACTTTTTCATTACGAAGGTTAATAAAGTCCATTACACTTTGCTGTACTCTTTACTACGTTCGAGCCTCGTTTCTTTTCACTTTGTATCACAATGAGCACGATAGCGTAAAATATTTAAACAAAAAACAAGAAAACGTTTATGTTTCTCATTTTTTTCGATATCCCGCGCGCCCTTTCTCTCGTTTTTTTCTAGCTTCCCATTTGTTGTTGCCTTTTGTTTGGTGCGCTCGGTTCTCCCCACCCTCGCAGGTACGTCGAGGGCTATTACGACTCTCGCGTTCGCTCCCTTCGGCGGTTGCCCCTTTCGCGCGAGTACGATACGCCCAGGATGGATGAATCTTGCCCGCGCTTCAGTTTAGCCTGCGCACGCGCTTCGGTTATACGATCTTTCCGTAGATATGCGCTCGTGGGTGTTTATGTGGAAAGAGAAAGAGAGAGAGAGAAGAAAAATGAGGTGCAGCTAGGCAGAAGCTAAACAGCAGCGTTTCTAGTAGAGTAACAGCGGCAACGTGCTCGGCTACTGAATCTCCTCGATAGCTCGCGCGCTACGCTGGCTACGTACGAGTCTCTTGGCCCTCGACTAACGAGAAATCCTATGGAGCATTTGTCCTGGAGAGGGGGGTCAGGGGGCAACGCAGGAAGGGGCAAGTGAGAGAATACTCGAAGAGTGAGGGGGAATAAGGGTCGTACTACGTTCGTAGCGGCTGTAACCAAAGTTTGTCAAGAGAGAAGGCTCGGGGGAGGGGAGCCGGTTGCCTACGCGCGCGATCAAGCGTCGGTAGCCCCCCGGCTTGTAAACGTAACCGCTCTCCTCCTTCCCCGTGCTCTCAGCAGTTACTGCGGTGCCCCCCGCTTCGCCGGTCTCCGTTCATACTTCATACCCCCCAGCCCCTTGTCCTCGCGTATTCTTTCTCTTTCTGCTGTCCATCTCCATAACTCTTTCATTCCCTGTCGCGCTCTCCGCTCCGACGTTGTCGGAGGCTCGTTTTTTTCACTCCATGTATGAAGCACATCCCCCTCCCCCCAGCAGTCGCGAGAGTGGCAATTTTCTTTGAATCCCTCGAACATCTGTCTCACTTTTGCATCCGCGATTTGGAAAAAACTGCCATTAGCCTGATTCCCGAGCTCGCGAGACTTCTCGTGCCAAATTTTTTCCCCGACACAATAACCTATGCAGAGTTTTATAGACGATTTTGACGGCAGCAGCTTGCGCCATCTAGCGTGTAATTCACGAACCCGCCTTCGAGGGCACGTTCATTGTTCCTTTGATTCTGGTTTGTATTATTTGTTCCGAAACCAGATGCTCGATGCGTCTACCCTCTTGTGCTCCCTCCAAGGTCATTTAGACGACATTGACCGTGGACTCGAGGTAATGGGATATTATTTATTATGGATCCGAGAAAATGACATTCAAAAGGGTACGTTCGGAAAGTCACGTCGTCCTCCGCTCGGGACAAATCGTTTCAGTAGACACAGGCCCCTCGGTGAAGGGTCTTTCGTTTTTCTCGATGCCGCGTGTCTCTGTCGACGTGCCGGACCCCATGTTCTCCCCAATAATTCCCAAGGAATGTTATTTTCAAGCTTCAGGATTAAGATATTAGTTACGGGGATTTTATGTTCGAAATAGCGGTCAAGGTCAATGTCAGGATATTGAAAGATTAAAAATCGAAAAGTTTTGGTTTCGCCTGCAGTTTTTTACGGAATTTTAATCGATTATCCGTCAATTTTGTTTTCACCTTTTTTCGAGCAATATTTCGTAACATCACGATGAACCAAGGCCACCGAGGACGTTTATAACGTCCCAATAAACCCGCGATCGTAAAATCGCACTCAATGTAAAAAAAATGCCGTTCGAACCGAAAGATTGTAAAGTGTCCGCGTCCGTTTGGAATTTCCCTTCAACCTTTTTCGGTCTTTCCTGTTCGTCGTGGGTGGAGATTTCGTTCGTACAGAAAAAAAAAGGTCGCAGAGATAATGGTGCGGGCGAGCTCGAACTGCCTCCCATCCATCAAGAGCGAGAGAGAAGGAGAGAAGGTGAAAGGTAGAGAGCGTTGTTGCGGTCGTAACGTAAGCCACGAGAATCTCTGATCCCAGCTTTTTAAAAAACTTCTCGAGAGAGCTCAAAATAAAGATAAGTTAAAGAGCAAAGATTCGAAATTCAACACGGATCGTGATGCATTTTCGTGCAGCATCGAGCTAACTATATGGCTCTCGGTTCTTCCGCTCCCCGCGATAAGTTTTCCCTCCAACTTTTACGTGTTTTTTTTTCTATTCTCGTCAACCGGAATTTATACGCCCGGTATTTGAGCCTGGAGAAACTCAGCGACCATCACAGGCCACTGAACTGTGAAAAATTGTTTTCGAAAGCCTCCGGAATCCATACATTTCCTTCGCTCATTATGGCTGTTGAAATTTTATTAGAAAATCGCTTGTTCCTCGAAGGTCATCGGTCCGCGATGTCGTGATTTCGTTCTGCTGCCCAAGAATTTTTATTTTATTCATTTATTTATTATTTTTTTTATTTTTGTTGATCGATCGAGTCAAAGTGTGAAAAAAAATTATTCCGAGTGACACGAAAAATCGTGAATTAACAAATTAATTGATTTTGATGAATAAAAACTGCTAATTGAAATTTACTCGAAAGGGTGTTTTGAAATGTAATTCTGGGAACTTTTTCAAGAGAGTTACGCCAATGGACGAAACCACGAATCAAATTTATCGGTCACGTTGCATCGCGGGGATAGCTGGGCGTGTCTTATATATATTGCAATATTCATGAATCCATGCGTTGCATTCGGATCCACGGACTATTCGAAATAACATGTGTCAATATGAAGCTCAGATTTTAGTTTAACAGAAAATTTGAGTATTTTGCAACATGATGCAATAACTTGGTGTCTGGATGATTATCGTTACACGTTGTGACGCAAATATTTGGAAACTGCCTCAATTTTTCAGGCATCACGGTTCAATTATCGAAGAATTGGGGCCACTGCTAATAAAAACTCGACGTTTCACAACTATTCGTTAATTCTATAGAGCCCGTCACTTTGCGCGATATTTTATTATCACTCGAAGTAGTTTTTCATGTGCGGAGACTGGACGGAGTCTCGGCGCCGAGAATTTAACGATTCGTGCATATAATTTGCCGAATAATTTGCCCTCCGTAGACACACATGGGTCTGGGCGGCACATTCAGCGAACGACGTGAATTTCTCGTTTTTTGCATCGATTACCATTTAATAAAAATCGTAAAAAAGAATTTTCATCCTTCAGCGAGTGCAGGCTCTCTTTTTACGGATCCAGAACGACTTTCCTGAATTTTTTTCGATTTTTCAAACGAGCCGAAATACAGTATAGCACGGTAGGGCACCACAGACCCATGTGTGTCTAGGGAGGGTTAAATAAATAAATAATGAGAGGAAGGATACTTGCAAAATTGAATTAATTTATTTATATCGAGTTATTCGAATGAAGAAATGTTTATTATTTCCAAACAGCATCGAGTCACGTTCTCAATACTCATAAGCTTTACTAATTAATTATTACATTTTTTGCTATGCACATCACGAGTACGCCAATGAGAGTTTGAAAAAAGTACCGGACGAATTTGCATGCCACGGTCGTGGAGTGCCGATTGCGTCAGGCAGCATATGTCAAGAGACGCTTCGAAAAATATCAGGGCTAGATCGTTGCGGTATGTAAATGCCAATATGCAACATCAATTGTTAAGTGAAAAATTGGCTGCCTTTTCATTCCCTTTTATGATTCTTAGTCTCGAGCCGCTCTATATTAATGAAAGTTTGAATATTTGAGAGAAATTACTCCGAAATATTGGTCGTGGACTCGGAAAAGAATGAACTGGAAAAATTTTACCGAAATAACTGAAATTTATAAATAATAAATTTATAAATAATGAAACAATTAATGAAAATTCATAAAATTATGAATAATGAAATTACGAAGTGGAGTCAGGTGATTTTTTTGAATATTTTTTCGCACTATAAAATTTAACGTTTGCGAATAAATTCCAGTGGAAGCTGTAAAAATTATGAATATCTATTCCATTGATAAATAACCCTCTGGAGACACACCTGGGTCTCGCGTGTCTAGCCTATTCAGCGAATGCCGTGAATTTCTCCTTTTTCGTATCGATTACCATTTAACAATAAAAAAAAAAAATTCTATCCATCACTCAGTGCAGGTTCTCTTTCCATAGATCCAGAACTACTTTCCTGAATTTTTTCAGATTTTTTCAACAAGTACAGTGAAAAACATCGGTTGGACACCCCAGACCCATGTGTGTCTAGGGAGGTGCCGCTGATCGTAACGTGTCTACCATTGGTTAATATTTTTCATATTGATTTATTTATATTCGAGACCAAAATTGAGGTTGAAAGAAAAAAGGATTTTGATTTTTCAACGATTTCGTTCAATACGAGTCTTCGTCTAATTAGAAAATTTGAAAATAAATTGTTGAGGGTTTTGGCAAAAAATGATTTTTGTTAGAATGTCATGAGGAATTTTGTTTCGTCGGTACATGTGGCAGTATCTACGCCGTTGAAAATGCAACAGAGTCCGAAAGGGGGAGCAGGCAAATTTACATGTGCATCTCGTCTCGTAGTCTGAGCGAAATCGCTCACGTGTATTACGTAGGGTGGGAGCGCGTGATCCAACGCAGTAAGGCCAGTGATTTGGGACGATCGAGAAAGAAGTCCATTGATGATAATTCGGCGGTCGGTTCTCGCGTTTGATGTGCTCAGGGCCGGGAGAAAAAGAAGGATCTTGCGTCGGAGCAATGGCGTAAAGTTTGTATTTTGTGCTTCTCATTCAAGAGACCTTGGATTAAGGGCGTTCGACGATGCACCATTGCACGTTTCGCAGAAGAAACGAAGCTCCATTCGTCATTTTCACTTTTTCATTTTTTCGTGTAGTCACTCGAATTTTGGTGCCCTAAATGGGGCCATTCATAGAGACGCGGGCGTACGCGGCGTCGTTAAAGAAATTGCTAACACATGCGCCATCTACGATGCTCCTTTATATACGTTCTCAGTTTCGTTGGAAATAAAAGAGAGGAAAAGTAAACTTTATCTTAACAAGTATTAAACACGCTCGCGCACTGAGCACACGTGCGTTCGAATGTCTTTTTTAATTTTAAAACAAACACGCGCTCCGTGTCTCTCTCAAAGTCGCACGCAGAGTGCTCTCCAGCTCCAACACATGATTTGCAGCTTTGTTTCTGCATAGACCAGATGTTCCTTCCGATACATGATGCAATCCAGCGCGCCTTCTCTTTCTCTCTTGCACCATTTCTCGTGGTTAAGAAGATTTGAAAAAATTATCCACATGCTTGTCGCACTTCGGGGGACTCTGCTCGGCTACCGGCTCCTCCGAAGTTCGTAACATCTCGTGTTTCGATAATCGTAACCACTCAATGTTCCGACATCCGTTTATACGAGTCACATGATACGTTGACAAAGGATCAAAATCCGTATTTTTGTCGAAATAATAAACTTGAGACTTTCCGAATGCGTTTCACGTTTTCGCTCGACCATTTTTTTTCCGGTACGCGATGCCATCGTTCTGGCCAGCCCCTATTTTTTTTCTTCTATTAATCTCAGTGAATCCTTATTTTTAGTTGATTAACTCTCGGTCATTATGATTTAATAACGACGATTGAAAATAATTTTTAACCTTCGCCCATGTGCAGGCTCGTTTTCTATAGATCCAGAACGACTTTCTTGATTTTTTTCCGATTTTTTAAACAAGTACAATGAAAAACGGTAGACTACCCAGACCCATGTGTGTCTTGGGAGGTGCGCTAATTGTAGTGTGTCTACGGAGGGCTAATTGTTCGATGAAAACTGTCTGTGGAGTTTCAAGCATGAATTTGCCGAAAAATATATTCCGAGAAGCAAAATACTCATCCGGAAATCCCACAGGAGAAACTTCATGGGTTCTGTAACTTTTCCGTCCAGTCGAACAGCTCATTAAGATAAATAGATTTATCGGGGGAATTTCCAAAAGTGTTCTGGTACCCTAAAAAAAAACCTGCTGGCCTGTGTCTACGTTTTTATTAATTCGACGAGCACAAGCCTCTCGGAAGCTGACAGAAAAAAATGTTGCCGTGTATGACGAAATAATTAGCGAAATTCGTTTCCAAATTTTAAAGAAATTAGCGAATGAATAAAGTTCGATTACAGGATAGATGATTGAAGTTTCTTTATTAAAAAAAATAAAAATGTCGATAAATGTTTCATTATCTCACGTAGTTCACGTTGTTTTTTGAGCCCTCGTGAATTTCTCGTTTTTCGCATCGATTACTATTGAATAACAATAATAAAAAAGAATTTTTATCCATCACTCAGTGCAGGCTCTCTTTTTATAGCTCCAAAACTATTTTCCTGAATTTTTTCCAATTTTTTAAACCCCCCCAAGTACAGTAAAAACGGTAGGATTTCGCTGGGACGCAATATCCCAGCGAAAACAATTTTGTCACTAATTTTCTCAATTCGCAAACACAAGTTTTCGAATATTCTCTAAAAATTCTTTGGAATACAAAAAAAAAGTCAAATTCATCACGAAATCCAATTTTCAATTGCCCATGCCAACGGGCATCTCTTATTACTCCCGTCAATCAATGCACAATTTCGAATGAGTCGACTCTGTCGTCCAGCAAATCGCAGCAAACACTTTAATTAGATGAATTCATCGCCGTAAAGATCAGAATGAAAAATCACTCACGAATCGTAAAGTACCGCAAAGAATAAAGAGGTTACACTCTGTGTGCATGGGAGACTGATGAAAAGTGGGAATGTTGGTCAGGCCAATGGAATAATAATATGTTCGTATATTAAATGAATAAAACGAGGCGAGTGGTCAACCTCCGCACGGGACTCGCATCTACGCGAGAACTACCGAGGCAATCGTGCTCTCTTCGATGTATTAACATATTACGAATGGAAATCTTCCAATGTCTATTTATACGTTAATGGACATAACGAGAGCCGTGAGCTCTTGGTTAAGGTGTACTTATTTGCATACTTCGAGGCAGCTCGCCCCCTCGACCCGTACGCCTCCGTATACTCTCCTGACGTTTTCGTAGCCACAAGATAACACGCCGTTTGACGTGCACGTCATCACGAGTACTTGCTCTTCTCGATTGTGCTTTATTTATATATACACAAGCTCTCCCCTCGCAGTTTAACCCTTTACTCGAATCCTTCCACTCTTCGCTCTTCACACGAAAGATTCAACGAGTCAATTCTGCATTGAGTTCCCAGTAACAATTATCGTCGTACACGCGACTGTGTGAACATGAATGAACATATTTTTTACGAGCTTTTTCACTTTGAGACATAAAATGCACGTGCGACATGCAATTTTTGCATCAACGCTGAGAAATCGCTGCACAACGATTTTCAGTGCGACGTTTTATCGAAAAATCTTACAGAACGGGTCCACGTTCTCAGGGAATCGTATGATAAACTTTCGGCAATTGCACGCGGTATTCTTTTTATTTCAGTCATCAGCAATGAGGAAAAACCAATTCCTCCGAGAACGTCGACGAGAATTTAAAAATATGGAATAGCCGGGGTTTCTTCATGTCGTTCTGTACTTTTTACTGTTTTGCAACGTCGAAACTCGTTTCAGATATTTTATTTTATTATCAATTTGCAGAAATTTTATTTATTCATATTTTGAGGAGATGCGACTGACTGAAAAAAGTTGAAATTTTACGGTCAATTTCGATCGATGTACTTGGATGCAAAGGGTTTACCCTTTGCATCCAAGTACAGGATTGCATCTTGTAAATAATTTTTTTTTTAAATCGACCATATTTTGTCAAACACAGTAAACTAAATATTTTTGGATGATTTCAAAATTTTCGTTCTTTAGGCAGTATTATTGGTTTATAACGGAATTGTCAGCGAAATTTACGAATGGAACGACGAAAACTTGCTTCCGCAGAGACTTTCTAGAATATTTCTTGCTGCAATGACACGATTTTTGGGATTATTAAAAAAAAACGTTTAGCCGAACGTTCCCGATCAGAAAATCGATATTTTCCAACAAAATTTTCTTTCCAATGTGTACACGCGCGCGATCGAATCAATCTACATATGAAACTCCGTAATAGGCAGTGCATAACTGCTGAAGTGAAGCACACGTTCTCCATAGACCAGCAATGGACAGTCCTCTACGAGTACAATTAGTGTAATTAGGCCACGTTCTTGCTACAACAAAGGGTGACTTGTAAGTCTGTCGACATGCTGCGTACACACTCGCGAGAGATTTTATTCAACGTTAACAAATCTGTGATTGCTCGTGGTTAAATAAATATGCAGCCGTTGCAAAGGAACTCAAAGTGACTGCGTTACGTTGACGTATTAATTTCGCGAGTACTTTGAAAATTTAAAATGGTACTTTAGATCGCGAAGATATTACGCTTAGACATTTCCAGAAAGCGATTTAAATATTGATCGATGAGGATCGATCAATCTTGCGTGCTCACCTGGGGTCGTAATGACCCCAAGCGCAACTTTGAGCTAGAATTACCAGTTATTGGCGCCCAAGACGGTCGGCATCATCTCCAGCGGCGCTTCGGGTTGCCCGAATTTTTTTTCTACACATTGTCTTCTTGCTGATTTTTTTTCGCCATTTTGAAAATTGGATAAAAAATGTTTGGCATGGTAATCTTATTCTGAAAGGTTCAAACTAATGTCCTGAATTTTTATGTGTCGTTCATAACGATACTCGCAACGCGGCGAGCGTTTAAACATGGCTGGGGTCATTCCGACTCCGTGTGACCAGCGCGTTATTTCCAGAACGTGTGACCAGCAAGAGTTTAAAAAAACAACAGTAGTCACCAATAAAAATGCCATCGATCGATCGTACGATCGATTGAGCAAAGAAAATTGCTACGTTTTCCTCGAATCGTAAGATTATATTTGGACGATCGTTAGAGAGAATTTGACATTAAATTGATAATCTTAATTCAATTAATACTTCGAACGAATATTTCATAACAGGATAAGAAATTCATCGCCTAGTAGTTCACTGGGAAAGAGATAAGTGGTCTCCCTTTCGATGTCTATTTTTATGCATATACACTGACCACTGAATCAGGCGAGCGTGGGTTCACGGTCGTTAAAGTCATTATCTAGACGCCGATAAAAAAATCGTAAAAGAGAACACGATGGAAATTAACAGCTGCATTGCACAAAATCTTCGAGTGGATTACGGATCAGCGTCTGATCAACTGATGAGTGGCTTTTCAGTTTGCACCGTAATCTCGATAAATCTCGCTGGTACCATCGCTCCCACGCTATCTGCGTATGGAACGTGCGAGAGTGACCTTCGAAATGTTGCCCATTGACAAATGCTTTGCTTATCTTCTCGGTCCTGCGGTCATTGAGAAAAAAAAAAACACAAAAAAAATTGAGAAATTCAGGAGCTCGGATTATTTTTTTTCTTAACGATTTGAACGAAATAATTGGAGCCTCGATCTGTCGATTGACTGACTCATCAAGAGCATTATTTATTGCAGTATCTTCTTAAAAATTGTGTGTTTTTTTTGTACCAGCAAATGTTACGACTGCACGATAACCGATTCCGCAATAACGAACGATTATTGCAACTGGACTTTAATGCTTTTCCATGTCGTGGATGATTGCGCTTAAAAGACGCACGAGAAATTCGAGTCGAGATATCTCACGACATTGTAGTTGACCACCCCTGTGGGTCAATCGTGTCAATTGTGATGAATGTTACAGTCACGCATCCGCGCTCATCTCACAGCTTTTCGTCGCTGGGATGCTTGACGAAACGTACGACCGAGAATCATCCTGACTTTGTATTGTCATTATTTTGTTATTGTTGCAGCAACGAGGCCATCCATTTTCGTTCCAGTCAAGGTTCACATTTGAAAAAAATGTTTATTCTGCATGATTACGAGATTTTCGAAAATTCAGACACCCGTAAAATCAGATAAATATTTAGAAGTTACCGAGGCCGACAGCGACGAGTTCTTGGTCAGCGGGCGCTCCTGCGATCTCCAGGCGGCGTATGATGGGGTCGGTACTCGGTTGGGTGACTGCTTAGCTATGCACCGGCTCGGCTGCGTCGATCTCTGGGTCGAAAACGATTTTTTCTCGCGGTGTCAACGAACTGAAATAAAAAAAATAAAAAACACAGCTGCCAGCGTGCGCCAAGTTTCCCACAGTTTTCCTTCGCCCTCGAGCGAATGCGATGCACTTTGAAAGAATTACTGCGTAGATAGCACTCTTGGAGGTTTCACAGGAACGGTTGAAAAGATCGGAGGAGCTTGTGGGAACGATAAAAATTACAAAAACAAATATTCAAAGTTACTGTGAATTTTTTTATTTAACCTCCCTAGACACACCACAATTAGCGCACCTCCCTATAGATACACATGGGTCTGGGGCGTCTTACCGTTTTTTACTGTACTTGGGGGCGTTTAAAAAATCGGAAAAAATTCATGAAATTAGTTTTGGAGCTATAAAAAGAGAGCCTGCACTGGGTGATGGATAAAAATTCTTTTTTATCATTGTTATTCAATGGTAATCGATGCGAAAAACGAGAAATTCACGCGGGTTCAAAAAACAATGTGAACGACGTGAGAAAATGAAACATTTATCGACATCTTTATTTTTTAAATAAAGAAACTTTCATCATTTATCCTGTAATCGAACTTTATTCATTCGCTAATTTCTTTAGAATTTGGAAACGAATTTCGCTAATTATTTCGTCATAAACGGCAACGTTTTTTTCTGTCAGCTTCCGAGAGGCTTCTGCTCGTCGAATTAATAAAAACGTTGACACAGGCCAGCAGGTTTTTTTTACGGTACCAGAGAACACTTCTGGAAATTCCCCACTGGCCGATGGATAAGAATTCCTTTTTATTATTGTTATTTAATGACAATCGATGCGAAAAACGAGAAATTCGAGCCACTCGCCGAATGGGCTGGACAGTGCAGACTCATGTGTCTCTACTGAGAGTTAAACTCATTGCTCCAGAGCCTTGAATTTTCCTTCTGCTATACTTTGACACGAATAATGGCAAAAATACTCGCAGCAGTGTCAAAAAAAGGTTGGAAAGTTAATGCATAATTTTACACATGTATAATTTTATTTTCGTCTCTATGTTTGTGAATAGTTAACGCTGCGCATCGAAATACTATCTGAGAAACAACATTTAGAGTCTGATATCCATGACCAAATTAATTCTCCACTTTTCTATTCCCGGCCTTTCGTCCTATTAATAACTGGTACTCTGTGAATAGATAAACGGAAAGAGCTTGTCAAAGAGTCGACTGGAGATATAACACAAAGAGATAGAGGAAAAACGTCCTGTTTGCTTTTACCGTGGAGATGGGCTAGCGGAGCTGACGATAAACACGTGTCGCGACAAACTTATACGCTCTTTAGTGAAAGATGAAATCCCATCAATTTTTTGACGCCATTCCTCGGCGATTAGAAAGGCTTTCTCCTCCACGAACGTAAATTAAAAATAAACTTATGCACTGCGTAACGGTTTGGGCTCGTGTTGAATTTATTGTTATGGCAAACACGTTCTTCCTAATGAATCTTCGTTGTGCAGCCAGCTCGACAACCAAAAATACAAAATGCTAGTTAAACAATCCAACTTGAGTGCGATGCAATAAAAAATTTTGTTTTTTTTTTTCCAACCACCGTCTCAGGAGTTGGATCCAAAAACGAATTTGTACACGAAAAAAAAAAACATTTTTCAAAAAATGTTGCCTAAAAAAAATTCGAAACTAACATCCCGTTGGCGATTTTTGAGGAACGAAATATTCATAATTGAGACTTGTTGAGGATTCTCGTTCACTGAGAATGAAATTTTGTTAAAAATCCTCGATATTTTGTTGAATACGGTGAACTAAATATTTTTTTATAATTTCATTTTTTTTGTTATTTTGACAGTATATTAGGTTTCTAACGAAATCGTCAGCTAAATTTACGAGTGGAACGACTTAAAATTGCTACCGAAAAGATTTTCTAAAGAATTTCTTGCTGTTTTGACACCATTTTTGGAATTATTCAAAAAATCGTCTAGTCCAACGTATCGAACAGAATATTCATCTTTTTCAACAAAATTTTGTTTTCAGTGTTTATATGAGAAATTATAACGGAAGGATCGATGAAGGCGTTTGGGCACCTCAGTTGCATGGAAGGTGTACGTGCATTTCGAAATCGTCAGGCCAGACCGAGCTTCGTGGCGAAAGTCACGTGGAAATTTTCGGGTAACATTTTGAAGCATTTTGGAAAGATTGTCTGCGCAGCACACTCTCCCTGACGCTTAACAATTCTGGGAAAACCGAAAATCTCGCACCCTCGTGAGGGTCCCAGACCTTTTCGTTTATATACGTTGGGAAAACTCGGCTCTTGGGTGATCACTCACCCTGGATGAAGGGCCATCGTCAACAGCTGCTTTCCAGACGTTCTTTCTTCGATTACTCAAGTCTTTATTGTCACTGGCTCCTCCGTCCATACGAGCAACTACGTGACAGAGATAACGTCCCGAAAACTTTGTTGTAAAACTATTTTTACATTTTTCTAATTTTATCGATCGATATTTGATTCGAAAATGAAAAAATTCAAAATTTCCGATTGCTTAATTGCGTTAATTCGGGTGTGGGAAAAAATTGTCGAATTTTGTTCATGCCAACTGCATTCACTCGATACAATTTTAATATTTAAAAAAAAATCAATTTTCACGATAATATGGAAGAGAAAATCAACGAAAACGTATCGATCGTATTCGGAGTCGATTGGAAACGCCCATCTGTGATTTTGTGATTTGGAGCCGTGGGTTTCGCGTACGAATTGCTGAATCACATGCGATGGGATGAAGATTCACAGCTGTCGGTACACTCGGTATATTTATATATATATAGGAATCTGTGGGTATCTATATATGTGTAATTACTACGGTCAATATAATGCACTCGGCTTGTCGCCAGGCTTCCACTTAAATCTGGGAAAAACGGAACGAGGACGTAATTAAATCGGCAACGCGCGGAGTACGCGAGAGCGAGTAATCAACGAATGAGCTTCAACGAGGGGAGACTCGATAATAACTTTTGCGATGAGTACGTCGGTTTGTGAAAGTCGCTAATTGTCTCGAGTGAAGGGAAACAACCTACCACTACTATTTCGACATTAGTGCTAATCGGAAAAAAATCGTTACGCGTTATCGCGTGCGTTATAATTAATGAATAATACGTCAAGACAATTTCGTACCCATTTTTATACTCCGATCGATTCCGCATCGTTATCTCTGCGCGATCTTTCAATTAAGCCAACAATTGACTCATCAATTTAATGATTTTTCGTTTTATTGATCGACTATTGTCCTGCTCGTAGTTGCATAACTCCCTCGTCTGCTCGCATTCATCGCAGTCGCAGTTGATTCGTCGCAAAGTTGAAACGAAATGATGAATTTTTGGGCTTGGGCTCGTATTATGATCGAAATTTTAAGAAATTTTGTTAATGTTAGTGAAAACCTTCGGAAACGTTGACTGAATTTGAATTTACGATTGTTATTAACCCTCAGTAGACAGACATGGGTCTGGGCTGCCCATTTAGCGAATGGCGTGAATTTCTTGTTTTTCGTAACGATTACCATTAAATGACGATAATAAAAAAATCATTTTTATCCATCACCCAGTGCAGCTACTTTCCTGAATTTTTTCAGATTTTTTAAATGAGCCCGAGTACAGTAAAAACCCGCAGGACACGCCAGACCCATGTGTGTCTAGGTAGAGTTGAACTCGTGAATGTGGCTCGAACTTTGAGGCAATTCGGGTGAGAGTCACTGTTTGTAAAGTCACACGTGTCCACGATGGTTCCACTTTTGGGTTTCTAAGTGTACAAAATTTCTCGTGAGAAAAGTTGGAGTATACGTGGCCAGACTCACGAGGAAAAGTGAAACGAAAATTCCTTCAACTCGGAAAGTAAATACAACGATATTCCCAATCGGTCTTTTAGGTACAATACAATTCCTCAGTCTGTGAAAAACAGAGGTGGAATAATGTTTCGAAATTGGTTCATTGTGTCGTCGCTCGCTTACGTTTAGTCAGCTATGTAAACAGAAAATTTCACGCCTTGTACGAGACTCTGCTGAATATTGACGAGACGAAATGTGTCTCATAGCCTAAGAACCGCAAACATTGCGTTATCCATGCATCGTCGATCGAGACGAAAATTGATAGCTCGTGAGACACACATTTTTGGATTACGTGCATGTTCAGGTGGGAATTTAAAATAATATCGATTTTTCTTGACAAATATTTGAAAAAATGACGAGAAATTCTTATTAGGGAGTGAATCTTCATCAATATTTTTAATGGGTCAGAACTTGATCGGGTAGTTGACAGTTTACATTTTTTAAAAACGTGAGTAATATTTTAAAAAATTATTGAATGTTATTCGTCAAGATTTTTTGACTTTTCCTTTCGAATATTTATTGCAAAAAAAAAATTGAAATGTCAGGTGATCCGGAGTAAAAAATCGTGGTTTGGAGATTTGCTTAAGAATCGAGGACGATTGACATTTAACTTTTGTCACTGTGTAGATTGGTATCGATACATACAAATACAAATATGAGAGAAAAAAAAGATAAATCGATTTTTTTCGGTCACGATTATCCTGTAGAGAATTTAAAGAAGGCACAGACACGTTTTGTGTCGGCAGCTCAAAATATTGACGATTCAAAGAGTGTGCCTCATCGCCGAAGCACGAAACATCGCTCCATACGTACCTGTTGCACCGAATTCTCTTCTTCAACACACGAAAAATTCCACCGTCGTGACTGATCGTGTAAAACGTATTCCGGGTGTGGCTGAATCGCAGGAAATACGAGTCGATCTTTCGCTCAACTATTGTTCAAAATGAGACTTTTTTTTCAATGGAAAAGAATTTCAGTCCCTCACGGAAGTTTGTTCTATTTCGCTTTCCATTCATGTGTTTGGCTTCCATTGGGAAATTTCGAGTCGATCAATGACGCGATTGATTCAAAAAAAAAATAATTAAATAAATAAATTCTATGGGATTCTATGGCAAATAAATAATTTCCCATAGAATCCTCGAAAAACTCCATAAAACACCCGCTTATAAAAAAAAAACATTCAAACTCCCCGAACTTTATGCATTCGAGTGAACTGAACTATTCAATTCGCATGTTCAATCGAAGACTCAGTCGGACAATGATTGCACCATGGTCGGGATGAAACTGAATGAAAAAAGTGATAAAAAAAACCTCGTGTGACGTAGCTACGCTCGGGGTTTCGAGAATGGCGCAAATGACGAGGTCGTACGAAGATTTTTATCACAGGAAGCATGAGTCGGTATATGCGAGATTTACGCTCATGGTCACTCGTTTACACATGTATAATTTATTCAGTAACGTTCCTAGATGAAAAAAAAACACATCAACGCTGTGCATAAATTAATTCAATTTACAAATAAATCATTTTTTGTCAATATAAATATTTTACAATAAATCCCGCAATTCTGCAGAGTACAAACTTACGAATAGTTCGTTTACATCATCTCATGCATGTTAATAGTAACGTACGTGTGTTGTGTGACATGTACACATATGCAAAAATGGTGATTGTACGAAAGCCGACTAAATCGTGTTAATTTCATTCACACACGTCGATTAGGAGCTCCGAAACGAACAGGTTTCGTACAAATGAGTTTGGACCAGTCGTTTCGAATGTGGCGAATCTCATGGGCACTTGTAAAACTACAGACAAAATAACAGACCAAAAAATAACGAGAGGAAGAGAGAGAGAGAGAGTTCCAATTAACGCATTGGATTCATATTTCGAACCTCGAAAATTTGCACCTCTCAATGATTTTCGTCCAGCAAATACAAAACTGTAAATATTTCATTACCGTGATAATCATTTCGAAATGATTGTCACGTAATCGAAAAAAGCTTGGAAATCATTTTTGCTAATCAAGTCACTTATCACCAAAAAAACAAAAATGCTTATTCCGTTCGTCTCGATTGAAAGAATCTATAATAAAAAGATACACATAGAAAAACTTTCGATTTTATCGATCTCGTTCGCGGTCACTCACATTTGGAGTTGTAAAAAAAAACGAGAAATTCTCTCGTAGCATTTCAATATCGTTAACGGGATCGTGTCGACATTGCTCAGTGACAACGAGGAGACAATTTTTAGAAGCAAAAAAAAATGGCATCTGCGTTAACGCAGTAGAAAACGAAAGTGCGATTTCACGGATATCGAACACGAGGACACGACAGCATTTCCAATGTTAATTCATCGCTGTGTATCCTGCATTTTCATATATCTGTATATACATGAACGTAAATAGGTTTGTATGAAGTATGCGGTGCCGCGTTATTCTCGAGGATAATAGCGCCGAGTGGAAAGATATTTATTGGTGTGAATAATAGTAGTAGCGAGAACTTACTCAGCTGAAAATTTATCACAGGAAACGACAATTCTTACGCAAGGCAAAAGGGTACAGAGCTCAGTCTTACGCTGCATTGTGTCCAGACATACATATGTATGTGTGTGGACGATTACCGCGAGTTACTCACATGGCGAGTAGCCCGCGTTTAACTTCCGGTCTCTGTCGAAGAGAAGAGTTTGAGAGAGTCGGCGCATTCGTTTTATCAGGAAAGATATACTGACGCGCATTGTCATCGTCCTTTTCGAATGACTAATTCGATGTTGATGGTGAAAATTCGTCATGCATCGCGAGTTATCGTCACTTTTCCAAAGTTTTAGCAATTAAGAGAAATTGCCACAATTTTTTGGCTGAATTATGAGGAAAAAAAAAGTAGCCGAGGTGTTGAGATCGATTGGAATGTCAGGAGCGAAAATCGAAGAGAAATAAATAGCGTTGGTGAATTTTCGAATAAATATTCATGCTGGGACCTCATGTCGGATGGGAATTTTCATCCGAGCGGAGTCTAATACTTACGGCTATGAAACTTTGTTATTATTCTTGCTATACATCGCCTTTCGACGTTATTATTCGTTGCTTGAGTGGTTCCTGCTCCGCAATGTTTCCGAAAGTTTGACGGAATCGCGCTGCTCGACGATCCTCCATGTCGTGACCCAGTTGCTCCAGCAAATCCTTGAACGCGTAATTGTCCAGATTCTTCGCTATGTAGTAGAGAAACAACCAGTCACCGAAATAATACTCGTGCGTTACTCGCAATACGCTCCAAGGATTATACTTTCCTGGACAAGCCATCGAGAATACCAGCCGGTTGAAAGCTTTGCTCCTTTAAACACAACAATTTACGGATTTTATTCCTTATGTATCAAGGACGTTTTGCATTTTCGATAAAGAATCTTTTTTTTTCATTTTTTCGTTCGTTCACTCATTCGTCCATTTATTTATTTATTTATCCATTTATTCATTGATTGATTGACCGATTTATTTATTTATTTATTTATTTATTTATTTATTTATTTATTTATTTATTTAATTTATTTATTTATTTATTTATTTATTTATTTATTTATTTATTTATTTATTTATTTATTTATTTATCTATTTATACGGTGAAGCAAATATAATAATAATGAAAAAATCAATTAACGAACCTTGCATGGAGTAGCATCGTGAGAATTCTCCAAACTAAGCCAAGACCAGTGACAATCGCAAGAATAATGAACCAGAACCAAAGAAAAGTGTAGATCTTTTCATTGACGATGTTGAGTGCCATGACGCAGAGTGCATCGTGTTTTTGGATCGTTCCTGAAGGTCCATACTTGTGGAAAGTGCACTTGGTCATTTTGGGGAAAACAATATCGAGAGGATTCATAATTTCTCCGAATCGAGCTTGAGCGACCTGTTGACCCAAGCCCATGAAGGCACCACCGAGAAATAGATCGGTTATATAAATTTGGGCCAAAACGTTAATCAGATTGAGAACTTCGCAAAAACTTAGATAATACGCCCAAGGACGATTCGCGTGAAGACGATTTATAAATGCGGTTCTGATTTTTTCGAGCTTCTCTTGACGTTCGCTTTTTGTTGGTATCGTCTTTCCACCCTCGATTTCAATCTTTTCATCGCCCAGGGACAACGCGGCCATGTGGAGACCGGAAACGAGCATTTTCAAACGTCCACCTTGAAAGATAAACGATCGAGCAATGGAAAATAATTGTTGTACAATTCATACCGATTTCTAAACGGAATTTCCGAGATTTCTTTCCAATTGAAATTGAAAAATTGGCCTAGAGATTCACAAAACTTCCGGACTAAAATTTTCATTTTTTCATCGAAATTTAAACTCCGAACTGGAAAAACTCCATAAAATTTAATTGAATTTACGAGTTTTAATCTCTCCGTGTTTTTTTTTTTTTTACCGTCGTACCTTCGTAACCGCGCCAAAGGTAATGAGGAACGTAAAAACATAACGCTTGGAAAAATAGTACGAAAGGAACCCATTGATAGTAGGCATGAAAAACAATGTCATCATCGTGATTGGATGGACCTACGCCGGGATGAGGAATCGAGCCACTCGCCAGGATGGTCGCGTTCATGTGTTTCGTCTGCGAAAAAACTCCCATTTAAATTTCTCACATCGACTGTGTATTCGTTTGTTTCTCACCAACAAACGGATCGACAAGTATTTCGAGAAAACGAAATATCAATTTAGCAAGAAAATTCTTTTCCGAGTGCAAATTTGTTCGGATGATATTTTTAATATTTTCTTCGAGAATTGTCAAATCCAATGTTCGTTTATTCCAATCGATCAATTTTCTTCACGTGAAAACGTGACCGAGACAAGTTTCAAGAATTTAACAACAATCCGTCGTGACTTACGACTGTGAATGTTGAAGTAAAGAAGCAAAACGTGTCGATAACTGCCTCTGGTACACCCTCGTCGGCCATGCATCTATAAGGACGAGAAAAAAAAATCATCGTCAGTATCGATAAAAAAAAACGACGAAATAAAAATCCATCAAGTTTTCAACAAACTTTATGTGTTCACCGACGAGTTGTTTAGTGGAGACCAAAAGAGTGGCGACAAGCAAAGCCAGAAACGTTGCTCTGTAGTGGAGTCTAAAAACTGCAATTGTGAGTAATTATAAATCTAAAACTCATATCGTCGGAACGTGGCTTATCGAAGTACCGAGTCAAGTGTACACAAGTTATTTCAATTAACTCGTTGAAATTGGGTCGCATTGAGACGGCAAGCTCCGAACATTTATCTTTCGTACACTGTGTTCTATCGTCTCTGACGATTCTCCACGTTCAAATCGTATTACTCGCAGTATATCAACAAGTAACGCATGCAATAAGTACACAGAGACAATTAAAGTAGAAAAATTACGTGTTGGCAAAAAAAATACGGAGGGCGACCGCGGACGACGCGAAGCGCTGCAATTTGTGCATTTCTATGAAAATTAAATAAAACGTTTCGTATAAATTGGAAATTTTGCTTTTGTTTTTACGAAAATTAACATTCGCGCAATAAAAATTGCACGAGATTTGGAATCGGTTTTCAATTTTAATTGGCAACACAAATTTTCCGAATTTGATTCCCTCCGAGTACCGATCGGTCCCTACGTTCACTTTACATTAGTCGATCAACCCTTCGAGCTCTGTATTGAGTTTTTGAAAAAATGGTGACCAGATTTTTTTCATTAAAAGTATAAAATTCGATTATTTAGTTTATGTGTGAAATTTCTGCAATTAAGAAAAATAATAATTGTTTATATTTTTTTTCGCCATATTTTCAAACGCCCTAGAGATTATGCGCAGATCCAAAAAATCTGGTACGTTTTTTTTTTCGAAATAATAATTCAATAATGAAAAAAAAATGCCAAAACAAAACAGCGCAGCCGCAGTAAAGTCGCGGTGTGTCTCAAAGGGTTAATAATCGATGAAAGAACGAAATGGAACGAAAAAGATTTGAATAATAATTACGAATAACTGAGAAACGAAAAAAATGCACTTGGGATGGAAACTCCAAAGTCGTGAAGACGTAGAGTGAGAAAATCAAAGACAGCTCAACCGAGTAAACAATGAATACAGAGATACTAACGATAAGAAAAATTGCTTATCTTGTCGTATGATAATAAAGCATTTTCACTCAAAGTAACTAAGTAGAGAATAATAATTGAGTTGATCGGGGGTCTGTTATTAATGAGAATTGCTCGTACCTATGTTGTCGATTCTCGTAGCCTCTAGCGAAACTTTGAGCTTTACGTGATCCTTGAGGACAGCAAATGTGCCTAAAACTGTAGCCATGTTGGCGAATCAGCAATGCCGGTGGATGCTTTTCGCGACAATTCGAATCTGCTGCTTCAAGTTGTCCAAATTTTTTCCCCCCTCCGCAAGACGTCTCGTGAACTGAGAAAAATGTCTTGGTTCTTCACGAATTTTTGCTCAATTACTCTAATAGACCGAATGACAGCACAATGCCTATCGCGTTCTTACATACTGACTGACAAGGAACCGTGGCGAAAGCCTGAAAATCTTCTATCTTCACGGTTCACACCTTATCTCCTGACAATCGTCTGTCGTTGGTCATACAACTCGGTGTCCTCGTCTTTCTTGGATTCTATATCAAATGAGAATTACTCTTGGAGAGGGACGATGATGTTTCCGACATTCTGGATAGATTTGTCTTGATAAGAAATTAGATAAACTTCCGACAGTCTCAGAAACAATGTGTCGACGTTTCTTACACAATTTTCCTCATCTTTTCAAAATTCTTCGTTTCCGGCATGAAACAATTGTTAAAATTCATTTCCCACTACTATTCACGCTCCACGATTATCATTAATAAACAGAATTGCTTTTTAATTACTCAATCGAGATTCACGCACGCGTACATCGTGTACGTCATTCGGAGTAATTTTACAGACACGTTTCGAGTCAATTTATTGGTAACTGAAAAAATCACGAAAAATTCTCTGCCAATTACGAGACCCCTCACGTTATCACAAACGGGTTTTTGCTACGCGACTGGACTGTAACCTTTGATTAGTGAGTCTTTGGATGCGAAATCAAAGACTGATTTCAAAATGCTCAGTTTTTTTCAAGTTTATTTCTTGACACACTGGACACGGAAGTGTCTTTTACAAAATTTTCAAAAATTTTCACTGTAAGTATTTTTTTTTAATTTTTTTTTATTATGAAAATTTTTTTAATCTTAAGTGCGAATCACGGAAAAGATCTTGACCGATTCTCGTGGTTCATTTTCTAAACATTTTTTCTATAATTTGGTCCTTCGAGTGCACATTGGGTCGTTCTGACCCCGAAAAACTTGCAGTCACCAATTCTTTCGCATTCAATGGCCAAAAGAAAAAAAAATTCATATTTACCGGAACACAACGGTTTGAAAAACCCCATGGGTCAAATTGACCCAATATTCACTTATAGGATGTGTGCACTCGAAGGGTTAACACCAAATTGACGAAGCAATTAGTCTCGATGCTCAAAATGGAATTTCGAAGAATCTTTTTTATCGCTCTGGATACGATTGTTCGCGTTGTATCGATTCTGACTCAATATTGACGTTCATTAAAAATTGTCAGACAAATCGAGTTTATTATCAACGTTTAGTTGGAAAAATTGTATCAGATTTCTTGCAACCTATTAAAAATCGAATGTTCGATAACGATACAACAAAAAAAAATGAATTAATAAAAAAAAATGAAAAACAATGGAATCAATAAATAATAAATAACGCATGAATTTTCTGTGAGTCTTTGAGTCTTTTCCTGCATCTACAATTTTCCTCGATCCACCGAATAGCCCACAATTTATTTATCTCCTCGGTCGCATCTCACTGGCAGGAAAAAAAACGAACAAATACGATCAATAGCTTAATCCACGAATGCTCTCAATAATTCGACGTCGAAAAATCTACGATCGATCGTGCCATAAACGCGCGCTTGAATTTGATAGGATCTCGATAGCATCGTTTTCGAGATAAATTCTCGCGGGCACCAGGGGCTTTACTTTCGAAATCCTGTTGACTAACGATCGCGTCTAGTTAATTCTCATTGTAATACCGACGACGTTTTATCTCTCCTGAATTCGAAGATTCAATATCGCGTCTAGGGCTTTATCGATGATGGAGTGACTCGCAGGAAATCATTCTCAAAACCTCGATAGCTGATCCCATCGGCACACAATATTTCCGTGTTGTTTTACATAACCACATAGAGGAGCATCGGAATAGTGACGATCGTTTGCACGAGTATTAACCTCGTCAATCCTGCTGGCAGTGCGAAAGCTATAAATTTCTAGCAATATCCCTGTCACGTCATTTTCAGCATTCAGCATGCCTTTCGGGCTGCCGTCAATTCTGTCTTCCTTGTAAACCAATCTCGGCTTATTCATCGCGGAGCAACATTTGTTAGTCACACGTATAGTATAGTGACTAATGAAGTGGAATGACTGTCAATGCGGTACTTGGATGAAATATTTTTGGACGAATGTCTTTGAGGCGAGACTGTAAAAGTAAATACATTTTTGGAGTGATGCGATTTTTACATCGTAAACATTTTTCGTAAAATTTATTCACAAAATCGAACGTTTTTTCATGCAGATTCTGAGTCGAACGTTCAGAGGTCAAAATTTTAGTATTAAAATGGAAGAATTCACGCAGCAAATGACAAGCAATCGATCGACGCTTATCAGCACAAGGAAAAATATGGAAAGGTAAGGATTTAGTACGTGCTGGTCTAGCAGTTTGTGGTTGAAGTTAAAAGTTGAAAAATGCCCTGAGGAGAGTACAAAACGCACGTAGTACAACGTTATGTCCCCGGGTATTTACGGTAGGGACTTTGACCGGCCGTTGCCCTCTTCGGGCAACTCCATGTAGCGTAAGAACGCGACCGGTCTCCCGAAGCACCGTGAGAGGGATCCGGGTGCCATGGGGGATCGACGAGCGGGTGGAGGTGAAGAGAAGGATCCTTCGTTTCTCTTCTTCTTCGCCTTCTTCAATTTTTTTCTTTACCTTCTTCTCCTTCGTCTCTATGGGAGAATCGTCGTCGTGTGTAGGATGGCAGCGACGCGTTCTTGTACCTGTCCGAGATCACGTCTACCAGGAGGATGAGAAGACTCGAAATGAGAAGCCAAGAGGGACAGAAAAAGAAAGAAAAACGGAGGTGAATACGAAGGAGAGAGAGAGAGAGCGAGAGAGTGAGATCGTGACAGAAAAACGAGAAAAGAAAGGGCGAGCGAGAAGGAAACGAGGAGAAAGGGGGAGACCGAGTGAGCAACGAAAAAAAAGGATAAAGAAATAAGATAAACGCACGTGAGAAAGATGAGAAAAGGAGAGAAAGTTTCATGGACGTGTACACGTCGAAACGAGTCTTGAATGACAAGAAATACGAAGAAATGTCAGAGGAGACTTGAATATTCTCTAGATTACGACCCTGATTGGTTCGAACTGAGCTGTGGGATCGATTCCCCATACATCTAGCTACAGAAAATAGCAACGATATTTATTACGGTATTATTCTCTCACCAGCGATACGCCAACTATTTCATACGATACTTAGCATTGGACTCGATGATAAATCGAAAAAGTTATGGACTGCTGTGCCATACGCGTGTGCTTCATGTTTTTTTAATGTTGCCCGATCATTTTCTGAAGCACTCGATAATTTTTTTTTTTGTTTTTTTTCGATAAATTAAAATAATTATGGACCATGCAGTAGGCAACCGGTTCCATTTCGTTAGGATGTCGAAAGCCATGAACAAAAATTCTCATTATTTCCTTCATATCGATCCCTATGTATTATTTATCGTTCGTTTTTTTATTTATTTTTTTCACCAACGTTAAGCGATTCATAAGTTTCGACCGGGCTCGTCGATACTCGTGCAATTACTGAATATTCAGTCTCTGCTTTCTATCCGCGTATCGGATCACCCATAGTGCTGATTTCCTCGTGTGAGCGCTTATGCAACCCGATTTATCGCGAGCAATTTCGGAATAACTGAAAATAAAACGATGTTGAATAATCATTTTCTCCCAATCGTTAAATTTCGCTTTTTATTCGTTGAAAAAAAAAATTCTTATCAGGCAGTCGCTTCATTTGGTCCCGGGCATTATCGAAGAAAAGGTCACAGACCAAAAAACGACGTCGTATAGTGAAGAACCTTTAAAATGTACAATTTTTTTTTCCTCGACGTGCTAATCTCCTGTGTGCTCGTAAGAATTGATTTTTTTTCAAGATTTCTATGCAAAGTGGATATCAACGCAATTAACTCGCCGGTTCGCTGCATATAATCGCTTACTAAGTATCGACTCGCTGTATCAGTTCACTCTACAATACCTCGAGGCTTTTGTGTGTCAGAACGCCATATTACCAACTAACCACGTGCATCATATACTTATATAATTCACGTAGCTCCACTCCCTTTGTCCGGCATACCTTTCATCAGAATGAGCAACCGCGTGGCAACGCATAGTGTGCCCTTTTATGCTCCAAGTCCCACAAACGGACACATACACATTCCCAACACGAATTTACTATTCTGGAGTTCTCCAGCCAGTTTTTCCTACTCCTGAAATGAAGGATCGAATGAACATGCTCCAAAACAAATTCTCGATCCATAGTACTAAGTGATATGAACACTTAACGCTGACCAATGAATTCTAAAGCTAGACACCCGCAATCTATTTTTTCGGACTTCAATCCAACGGTGGGATCACTAATTACCTTAATTTTCTTTTCGGCGTTAAATGTATTCTTCGTTTACGATAATTGAGTTCGCTGAAAACAAAATTTTGTTGGAAGAGGTCGATATTTTGTTCGATACGTTCGACTGGACGTTTTTTTAAAAATAATATCGAAAATTGTGGCATTGCAGCAAGAAATATTCTGGAAAGTCTCTTCGGGAGCTGATTTTTGGCGTTCCAATCGTAAATTTAGCTGACAATTCCGTTAGAAACCAATAATACTGCCTAAAGAACGAAAATTTTGAAATTATCCAAAAATATTTAGTTTACCGTGTATAACAAAATATCGAGGATTATAAAAAAAAATCATTTACAGCGCACTTTACCCTTTGCATCCAAGTACATCGATCGAAATTGACTGTAAAATTTCAACTTTTTTCAGTCCGTCGCATCTCCTCAAAAAATGAATAAATAAAATTTCTGCAAATTGATAATAAAATAAAATATCTGAAACGAAAGTTTCGAAATTATCCGAAACTATTTAGTTTAGCGTGTTTCTCGTCTTTAGTTCGTTGTCGTTAGATTCGTAGGTTTTGGAGCAACCAACAGTGTGGGAAACGTAAACGACGAGCTGAGTGCCACTGCATGGAAAAGAGTTGGAAGAAACGCATTTGTATGCATTCGGTGATCGAGGAGAAATAACAACACGTTTTTTTCTAAGGTTCTTTTTTCAATGGGTCTTCGGATTGACAGTGGGATCTCCTCAGACACGAATGCATGAGTTTGTTTCAAGTGTGAAATGGGGAAGGATAGTTTAACAGAATAAATGAGGCATTTTATTGCATTCAGCAGCCAGTAAATCCGCTTAACTGGATTTCTCTAGCATTGCACGTAGCTACCTGGAGATCGAGAAAACTGCATCGTTGCTAAAGCCACGAGATCGAAGAGAGAGGAGAGTGTGTGTGTGTGTGGATACGTGAGTGCGTGGGTACGCGATATTCCAAGAGACCCTCAGGGGGCCACTCCGTTTTATATTACGTAGAACGTTGGAAGGTCAACCAGGCCGATGCATGGACCCTGACTCCGGTGCAACCTGTGCACATGCACGATCTCCATCGCGTCGATCATCGGCGTCTGCTCTTTCGTCATTTCTCGATTCTAAGAATTTCCTTACAATGGATTTACGTGTGATTAACAAGTTGGATTGAAACGGCGTTTGTTCTTTTCAATACTCATCGAACGATGGCTTCAAATTTCGATTCGCAAAAAAAATTTTCGAGGAAAACAAAATTTTGTTGGAAAAGATCGATATTTTCTTTGATACGTTCGACAAAACGTTTTTTTTTCGATAATTCCAAAAATTGCTACATTGCAGCAAGGAATATTCTAGAAAGTCTCTTCGGAAGCAAATTTTTGTCGTTCCAATCAAGAATATCGCTAGAAATTCCGTTAGAAACCAAATACATTGCGAAAATAACAAAAATTTGGAAATTATTTAAAAATATTCAGTTTACCGTGTTCGACAAATTATCGACGATTTTTAACAAAATTTCAATTATGGTGTAACAACTACAAAACATTTTTTTGATCAGCAAGTGCTATGGAATTCTTCAGCAACTAAACGAAGCACCTTAACCCTCAGCAGACACACCGCACCTCCCTAGACACACACATGGGTCTGAGGTGTCCTGTTGTTTTTTCGTGAACTTCGACTCGTTAAAAAAATCCGAGAAAATTCAGAAAAGTCGTTCTGGATCTACAGAAAGAGAGCCTGCAGTGGGCGATGGATAAAAATTCTTTTTCATTATCGTTATTTAATGATTATCGATATTTAATGAGATTCACGCGCCATTCGCTGAACGCTCTCGACAGCCCAGACCCATGTGTGTCTACGGCAGAGGGTTAACACATTTGATCACGATGTTTATAGCTCACAAGAAAATAAACAAACGTTTAGTAGGAGTTGGTGTTAACGAATTACACTCACGAGGCATTCTGGGTTAATGCAGCAATAAAATCAGCAATTTGTAAATGATTTACGTCGCCCCTTATGGCCAGATTGAATATATTATTTCGAGCATTTGATGCATCGTTTAAAATGATTTACTTTGAGAGATTGGGACACATGAACGATGGATATAAGTTCGTGAGTATGTGTGGCCCACGCGTGTAACGGCAACCACGTGTTCGGATGAGCAAAACGCCGTTACAGGCTACATTTATAATAACGTATAATAGTCGCGGTCAATCTAAGCTCATGGGACCCCTCTGGTCTGCGCAAACCATTACAGGAATAGATTGAAGGTTAAAAAGAGCGTTGCGCTGTGAATTCGCGTTTTGTGCTCCCCCGATATGCCGGATCCCCGAGGATGATGATAATCGTGATGATAATGAGGAGGATGAGCAGGAGGAGGAGGAGAAGGATGATGATGATGCAGTTCACGCAGTCAGCACCGACTTTGTACCGGAGAACACGATGCTGACACTAATGCATCACCTTCCGACAGCAGATGCATCGTCAACGCTTTTGCAACTTTTATTATTTGATACACCTCGCGCGAGAGATCGGCCAGAGTCGCGAGCTCCTTGTCTCGAGGATATCAAGAGGATTGAGTTTCGAGGAATGGGATAGCCTGGCAAAAATATAAATAATAATAACAACATCGAATACTCGCGTGTATTCTACACACATTTATGGATCTTTGTGCATTTTACTTTATTTAGATTCGCTTCCAGTTTCATCCATGTCTCTGGACTTCTCTCTTTTTCATTTTTATCCTCGTATCGACATTTTTTTCATATTGCCTCTTCACTTCAGATTTTGAGTCGACAAAATTTTATTAATTAGATTTTTTAATTTTTTACTTAAATTTGATTTAACAATTTAATTTCAATTTTAATTTAATTTCAGCAAATTTCGAAATAATCATTTTTTGCTCTGTACATATGTCGTTGAGCTCTCGAGGCGTTGCTCAAGAATCACGGACAAGAAAAATTGGAAAATATGATGGAATTTTTTTTAATTTTTTGGTGGCAGTTCCGAAGGCTTATCGTTATTCACGATTTTCTGGGGAACATTTTGGTTCAGTTATTGTAGCAAACTTGGCCTGGACACACATCGGTCTGGGCTATCGAGCCCATCCAGCCAATGGCGTGAATTTCTCGTTTTTCGTATCGATTACCATTAAATAACAATAATAAAAAAGAATTTTTGTCCTTCACCCAGTGCAGGCTCTTTTTCTATAGATCCAGAACTACTTTCCTGAATTTTTTCCGATTTTTTAAACGAGTCCGAGTACAGCAAATACGCCACGGACCCATGTGTGTCTACGGAGAGTTAATATCGAAATTTATAATTCATTAGAATTATAGAGCTTTGATAGAGCTGACACGTTGGCAACATCTACGATAGATGGATCAGGTGACGTTTGGCTTAAGCGGGCGCTGACTCCGTCATAAAGATTGCGAGGAATCAGTTTCCCACAATATACGAAATAATCCCTATACACGAAGTAATTAACTTTCTCCAAATATCAACAGCGACCTTTGGTCTTCATGAGACAATAAAAACTTTCTGCGATGCTGTGACGCGATCGAGAAACTCGTATCAATGAAAAAAGAAAAAAAATGGAATTAAAATATCGAGAGTGAAGAGACCGCGTTGCACTTATCGTCCCGGCTCCCCAGGCGTTTGTTTTTCTTTCATCGTACGTTTCTTTATTAAAACGCAACGCGCGCGTTATCGAAGTCTTCGTAATCCTCTCGTCGTGCGTCGAGCTGCTGAGATTTTCATTGATTTGTCCGCGATTGCTGCGTCGATCGGAAAAAGCGAAGATTTTTTGGTTTCGTTGGAAAATCGCGAAAAATTGCAACTTTTAGAACAATCGAGGGATTTTGTTTTTTTACAGACAAACCTCCGAGTCCCGCCCCTCGTAATCTCCGCGAGCGATCTTATCTCAAAAAAATCTGTGTACCTGGAATTGAAGAGCGAAAGGCGCGTTGATAATTTTCTGAATTCGAATTATAAAACCAAGGCGTCTCGAATAATCCACAGCGGATCGACGTAGTTTCTTATCTCAATTTATTTGCCCAATGATTCCGAGTTTTTTCGGTGAACCGAAAGTTCAACTTTCCAAGAACAACGAAAATCGTGCATTGGAAATAAAATTTTGTTAAAAATCGTCGATATTTTGTCCAACACGCTAAACCAAATATTTTTGGATAATTTTGAATTTTCCTTATTTTAGCAATTCATTTTGTTTCTAAGGGAATTGTCAGCAAAATTTACGATCGCAACCACGAAAATTTGTTGCCGAAGAGACTTTCTCGAAAATCGTGCATTGGAAATAAAATTTTGTCAAAAATCGTCGATATTTTGTTGAACACGCTAAACTAAATATTTTTGGATAATTTCAAAATTTTCCTTATTTTAGCAATTCATTTTGTTACTAAGGGAATTGTCAGCAAAATTTACGATCGCAACCACGAAAATTTGTTCCCGGAGAGACTTTCTCCAATATTTCTTACTCCAGTGACACAATTTTTGGGATAATTCAAAAAAACGTTTAGTCGAACGTATAAAACAAAATATCCATCTTTCCCAACAAATTTTTCGTCTCAGAGTTCGTGGTTCCAAAATCCACCGAATTATTGAACGTACAATGCAGCAGGACTGTGCAACTCGTAATTATCTTTCGATTGCCTCGGCGATACGTAGCGAAGGATAGAGACTCGTTTTCCAAGAACTCAGGTGTGGCTTTTATTCCATGGCTCGCGATGACAAGCTGCATTGTGTATCGTAATAAGCGAAAAAGTAAATTCGGTATTTTTCGATCATTTTTTATTCCTCGTTGGAAGTCCGGGAACCGTTTTGATGGATCAAGACGTAGAAAGAAGAATGAGCGTTATCCTTGAGGGTTCCGCAGCGCGGAGGGCGCGTCATCAAGAATTTCTTGGTTGATTCATCGCGTCGCGTAACGGGAAAAAGTAAGACGAAGGAGTATCGAGAGAGTTGGAATAAAAGGAAGAGAAAATGAATTGTGAAAAGAAGAAAACAGTTCGAAGATTTAGTAATAATTAGTCATTAACATTATTTATTGTCTTTTCTCTATATTTCCTTATAAGCTAAAGATTCGCAGTAAGTATAAGAGCTAGGTTGGCAAAAATACGTACGAAAATGTGTCGCGATAGCTTCGGAAGAATCCTTGCCCGCTGGCACACGGACGTTCGTAAACAAACGCTGCTGTTGACGCTTAAGAAACTACAAGGCGATAATACATTCGTTCGACGACGAAAAAAAAATCGGAAAAAAATGAAGCAAACGAAAAACCAAAATGCATTTCGACAACCGCGATGTGAAAGAAAAAAAAAACCAGAGAATATTGAGAAGAGGCATCGGCGTCGTGGATTCTCACTTCAGACCCAAATTCACCATAAATTCCTTTATTAATCTTTGTTTTTACAATTATTTATTCAATTATCGTGGAACGCGTTCGAGTCGGAAGAAAAAAGAGATGGCAAAGAAAAAGTAGATGATTATAAATTCGGACGACTCGAAAATGATGCTCGGTCCCCCTCGAACCACGTGGAATGGACGTATTTCTCTTGTTCGTTTATTTTATTCGTTTTCTCCTTCGAAAACGAACGGATATGTAATATCTACACATTTCTATCTAATTACTAAAATATATAATAATATATATATCTTTCTATGTGTGTGTGTGTTTGTATTGTGTGTGTATGTGTATTTTGTTGTTGTTGTTGTTATTTTCTTACGAACTATCGAGGGCGGAGAAAGATGCTCGTGTCTTTATTGTCGCTTCGTAATTGCAACTACTCCTGAAGGTAGAGTTGAGTAGAAAATACAGAAAGGAGTACAAACTGGCGAATTAATGTGGGATAATGAGAAGTAAAACTACTTGTGGGAAGACGGCGTATCTGCGTGTCTATGTAAATATACATATACGAATAAATATATATAATTTATGTAAACGAGATTAAAATACTTGGGGATCGAAAGAAAAAGAATGAAAATTTAACGAGAAATCTCGAGATTTTTTTAACTCGAAAAAAATCGAGATCTCCGAGCTCCATATTTAATGAGAATTTTTTTCAGCTCGCTCCTTCTCTCCGGCTAAAATGTTTTTTTTTCTTTTTTTTTATATATTTTTATTAATATATGTATATTTTAATTTTCTCTCGTCGCTTTCGCTTTTTTTTCGTTATTTCCTCGGTGTCTTCTCGTCCTCTTGGCCACCAACCGCCAAGAGATCGGGACCAAAATGTGGCACAGACTATTTGCAAGAATTTACGAGCCAAAATGGCGCCTCGAACAACCGGATCTCGTACCTGTGAGGCTCAAATATCACACACTCACGCGCACACGTATTTCACACACTCACACATTGCTTGCGGTTAGGTACGCTGATAAAAAAGGGAAATGAACAAATAGAGTATAAAATGAAGGATTTGAAAAAAACTGGCAGATGAAAAGTGCCTTCGTGATAATATTCTGAGGGAAGGAAATAAGAAAAAGGAGAGAGAGAGAGAGCCACCGAGAATTCTTGTTATTTAGCGCACACGCCGTCCACCGCTTATCACAAAATTAGAGTCTACGAAGCCTCCACTCTCTCACGTTCCGCAATTCATTTACACAAATTAATGTTAATTAACTAATGTACATGTTTATCAAAGACATTTGTGATTCTTATTATTTTGTTTTTTTCTCGATGTAATGGCAGTTTAGTGAAAACTTTGCAATTTCGTTAGGATTTTTTAACAAACACTTCGACTTCGGAAAGAAAAGAAAAAACTGAACTGACTAAACATCATGAAAATTTTGAGTCACCACGTTCGATGATTCCGGAGTCGGTGCTTTTCTCCAATTGAAATATGATTAATTTGTTGACCGCGGTAAATTGCCCGCTACTTTTTAATCTCATCGTCAATCTCGTTCACTGGCTATTTCCAATTTTCTAAATATATATTAACATTCCAAACATATACAACGAAGTTGAAGCTTCCATTGAACGTGGACGATTTGTTCGGAGCCCGAATACTGGGCTTTCGCAACACCCCGATCTTTCCGTCAACGTAAAAAGTCTCTCGTACGAAAAAGGAGATTCTAACCCACGCCATTCTCTCCGTTTTTCAATAACGAAGAGAATGGTATACGATAAAGTCGCGTTCGGTCGACATTTCTTTGCGAAAAAGTCTAAAAACCTGGAGCAAGTTGCAGAATCATTAAAAGTTTTCGGCGGCGGTAAAATGGAAAACTGTCGTTCGTCGCATCAGTGGAAACTTCAAAAGCATCATTATACGTGCGCACACGTTTATACGCTTGGAAAATAAATCGTTGAATTATAATTGACGAGAAAATTGAATTGAAAGCGAAAAAGAAAAAAATATTCGCTGTACGTAAATTGCGGCGGCCGAAACACGACGTGGGAAGACGGCGAAAAAAAATGGCGGCTCGATCGACAGTTGGTCGTCACGTGACCGCGAGCAATGCCTCGCGCGCTTTGTACCCCCGAAATAAAATGTTGATTTATACGTAGGATTCGTTTACATTTTTGCACATGTAAAAAAAAAGGAAAAAAAAGGAAGTCGGTTAGTTTATTGGTCGTTAATTTTGAGCGATAACGAGACAATGTTGATTTCTCGCGAGAGTCCCAAGTTGGTGGTGGTGATGGTGATGATATGGAAGATGGCTCGACGGCCTCGTCTATGCGCATTGTTTGCCGGTGAACGATTCGGCCAGGTCGGCAACCAATTGTTTGTAAATAAGAGGATCGATGTTCTTGCCGAGCTGATAGAGAACGAACCAATCGCCGATTTGGCAGTTTTCAGCGATAATGTCTATGTCCTTGGGCGATGAAATACGCGATCTCGCTCGGAGCAAAACAAGACGAAGCTTCGAGCCAACGACGACAGCGGCTCTGTAAGCGAGACTGAGGCCGCTCAAAATTGCGAGAATAATGAACCAGAACCAGAGGAATACGTAAATCTTTTCGTTGACGATGTTCAACGGCAAAACGCAAAGTCCATCAAACTTCTGCACCGTACCGGACGCACCATATTTGTGGAAAGTACATTTCGTTACTTTCGGGAAAACTTTGGACATCGGATCGATACGATCCTCTGGTTCCATTTCCGTGAATTTAACCACGTCCGATCCGTACGTCGTAAATTCACCGTCAAGGAAGAAATCCATGAAATATATTTGACCTACGACGTTTATGAAGTTCAATACTTCGCAGAAGAAAAATCGAAAAGCGTAGAAGTTCTGGTTGTGCAAATTCTGGCAGAAATACTCGACGAGCAACTTGCGACGATCCGATTTGCAACTGTCGCTCACCACCGGACAGTTCAGATCGAGTACGAGCATCTTGATCCTTCCACCTTCCCAAGTTTTCCACAAATAACGAGGCACGTAGAAAAGTATCGCTTGGAAAAAGAGGGTGAAACATACCCACTGATAATACTTGTGATATTTTATTTCGTCCTCGCCCTCAACGTGAGCGGCTACTCCAGGCTGCACGAGATCGCGACCGACCACACCGACGCGATCAGGAATCGTGAAAGTCGAGTATATCCAGCAATAAGTGTCCATAACGTGCAGTGGAATATCATCGACTATACAATCGATCGGATCACCGATATATTGTCGAGATGTGACTAACAACGAGAATGCTATTAGCAATATCACCGTTGCCTTGTAATGCAATCGAAACACATTGTTGTCTATGCACACGGCGTCGAGCTTGAGCAGCCCCTTGACCGACCCGAAAACGTCAAACATGGCTGCTGCTTTTTTCTTCTTTTATTTTCCACTAAAATCTTCTTTCCTCGTTGAATCACAATTCTTAATTGATAAGAATCGTCCAATTGTTTGTTTAGCAATCGATTAATAAGTCGATTATACCGAAGGGGATTTTATTCGTCTCAAGGATCGCGCAAGCGCAGGTAAAACACACAATGCACCCGCGCAGACGCTCCAGCCGTCACGAGAAACCGCGCGCCACTGTTCCGATCGTTTGGTCGCGAAGCTCGCACAAATCGAGGAGCACACAATCACTTAATAATTTTAATTCCCGAGCGATTTTTATTCTCGATTTCGGTAGCGATGTCTTGCACGAATCGTATGCACTTTCGCATGGAAATTATAGCAGGAGAAGCGAATAATATTCGACAGAGTTTCAATGCTTTCACTCTCACTCGCGAATGATACACGTGCCGCAGAGAACCGAATCGTAAACGTTGTTTTTCACGCGTAAACACACCACCGGTTAAATTTCGTACAGCCTCGTTTACATACTCGCAATGTCAATCGCAACACACACACGCGTCTCCTCTTTCCCTCTCTCTCTCTCTCGGTCTATTGCTCCTTCTTTGTCTATCCGCGTGGCTGAATGAACGATTGTGTACACGTTGCTGCGATGTTTCCCGTGTCGTTGATCCCTCGCTAACCTTTTCCTTGTATACGAACACCTGTTACTTCCCGAGCTCAACTTTTTTACGCACGAATCGTTTAACACCGAGTCTACTATACATAGATACACGGTTGTGTTAAAATTTCAATATAAATATGTGTAAACATAGATATGCAAAGTTGGCGAATCGTTCGGTGATTGATAATCGTTTATTTGGTAAATAAAACAATGGAATATTTCAATGTTTTCTGTGACGCGATTAACAACGCGACACACGCACAACACAGAGGCGCTTGTCTAGCCGCTCTCTCGTATGTTCCTGTATACGTCTCTCGATGTACAGCCGTTACGGCAAAGCTTGCTCTTTTGGGCTCTTTCTCTTCTCCGCTCGGTCTCGTGGCGTTGGGGACTGAGAACGCTAGCGTACCACGATCCCGGGACCCCTCTGCCCCCTCCCCGCCCCTTCCCCTTCGTCACCGTAGCGTAGATTTGCTTTCGCTCGTTCTCGCTCTTTCTCGTCCGATCGGCAACGCTTAGCTTCCCTTCGTTTTGTCGTCGCTGTCCCCTCTACGCGCGCGACTCTTGTTCTCGCTCTTTTTATTCTCCCACCCTCGCCACCGTATATTTCTCCCTCTCTCTCTCGCTCTCTTTGTCTTCCGCGCGAGGTAGAGCCACTGAACTATAGGTAAAGGACGCAACTCGTCAAGCTGCTTGCTCGCTGCCTGCTGGCCCGCTCTCTACCCCCCACCACTCATCCTTTCCCCGCTGCTGTGCTCCTCTCGTACTTTTCGTAAAACCCTCGTCGGCACCACCGACTACGCGAGATAGCGCGCGCCAAGCTTTTCGCTCGCTCCGCCGCAGCGCCACGCTCGCGCTCGCGATCTTTCTCACGCGCATGCGCATTACGAACCAACCATTCCGGCACAGGATTTCTACCGATGAATAACTTGATCTCGCGCTTGGATCGCTCGATCTGTTGCCATGGTAACCGACCCCCTCCGGCTTCAAACTGCCAACGGCGACTTTTCAAGGGAAGGGGAAGCATGAGACTCTTCGCATGGAGTGGGGGCCGCCGCCGAACTACTCCCGGCTTCTGGAACTCACGAGGATCTTGTTCTTGTACCTTTTACACGGAGGGGGCCTACTGGCAATTCCAGAAGGAATCTCGACGACTCTTCCTAATTGAATAATCCCTCTCCTCAGGCTTTCTTCCTTTCCTCGCTCTCTGCTATTAGAATAATTGAGCCAAGATAAATTATTAATAAACGTCCAGCAGAGGAAATGGATCGTGATGAATTTTCGTTGACCTTCTCTCCCATACAACGCGGCGAGCGACCATTCGAACACGCTCTCGAAAGTTACGCTCCAACCTCTTTTTTTTTCGCTATTATTTCCTACTTACGAATCCCATTACGAAATTATTCACACGCTTGAGAAATTCTAGTTATCGTCGTTTCTCGAAAAAACGTCATTTCCTTGCCTCAAACTACCGCAAAGCCGAGACGAAATATTTGCTTATTTAACCAGACTGTACGTTTCGGATTTCCCTGACGAAGAATGCAATCGAAGCGATCATTCTATTGTTGCAGTTCGCTCTCTCCCTCTCTTTTGCTCGAAGCTTGCTCGTCATGAAATCCGATATACATAGTTTAAGTCGAATCTTTAATTAGATATCATTCTATCGTAAACAGATCCACGAGTCAAGTTCATTAGCACGTGATGCTTACGAGATATCGATTGTTTAATCCACGTGTGTACATACAAATGTATCGAACGATATAAAACATTCATTTCTCAGTTTGACCCAAATGGGTCTGGGGTGTCCTACTGTGTCTTACTGTTTTTGGGCTCGTTCAAAAAATCGGAAAAAAATTCAGGAAACTAGTTTCGAATCTATAGAAAGAGAGTCTGTACTAGTTGATGGATGACAATTCTTTTACGTTATTTTTAATCACTGCAAACACAATTTTGTTGAAAAAGATCGATATTTTGTTCGATACGTTTGACAAAATGGTTTTTTTTTTAAATCCCAAAAATTGTGTCGTTGCAGCAAGAAATATTGTGGAAAGTCTCTTCGGAAGCAAATTTTTGTCGTCTCAATCGTAAATTTCGCTGACGATTTCCTTAGAAACCAAATTTACTGCCAAAATAACGAAAGTCTTGGAAATTATCGAAAAATATTTAGTTTAACGTGTTCGACAAAATATTGACGATTTTTAATAAAATTTCGTTTCCAGTAATATAATGATCGATACGAAAAACGAGAAATTCTCTCCATTCGCTGAATGGCCAGGACAGCCCAGACCCATGAGTCTCTCTGCGGAAGGTTAAACGAGATCGAGCAGGACTTTTCGTCCACGAGCAAGTGTTCGAATGCAGTTTTTTGTGGTCCCAGGGCGATAGTCACGCGGGAGGAAATTCCGGGCTACCAATCCTTCGGGGCCCTCCCGAAGCACCAGGCTTCGCCAAAATCCATCCGCGAATCCCCACCGCGGGCTCGAAATAACTTCGCGACTGCATGCATAGGTCGTTCCAGCCTGAGGCGCCGGATTTCGAGTCTCCAGCTCTTGGAAAGTCGTCCATTTGACACTGCAGTTTCGTGAAAGGAATACCGTTTTTTCCATCACCCATAAAACTTCCATATTTAACAAGTTCCTATTGTCGTTTCTTCTCTTTTGGAGAAGATTTTTAGGTCGAAATAACTTTGAAAGGGTTCGAGATTTATTTTTGAAACTTTGTACACGCCTTTGCCACGGTTTCATGGAAAATCGCGTCCCATATACTTCGAAAGTTGGATACCTTTTTTTTTGCATGAATAAAAAGTAAAATAAATTTTAGCAGCAGCATTTTGTTTTTACGAATTCTGATCCGAAAAAACTGGGCAATCCTTTCCCAAATATTTTTAAGAAAATTCGCTACATGCACTGAAAACAAAATTTTGTTGGAAACGATCGATATTTCGTTCGATACGTTCGACTAAATGTTTGTTTTGTAATAATTCCAAAAATTGTGTCATTGCGGCAATAAATATTCTAGAAAGTCTCTTCGGAAGCGAATTTTCATCGTTGCAATCGTAAATTTCGTTGACAATTCCGTTGGAAACCAAACGTACTGCTAAAAAAACGAAAATTCTGAAATTATCCACAAAATATTTAGTTTACCGTGTTCAACGAAAAATCGTCGATTTTTACAAAATTTCACTCTCAGTGTGTTTATTCAGCGATGCGTATGATGCGTTTTCGGACGAAAACGATTCTATATCGCTGGATTTTTCGAGTACAGAGAAAATCCGGACGGTCGAGTCTTTCGGGCAAAGATTCACGAGGTTAGGCGAAAAAATGTTTCGGCACTTGTTCGATGTATATGCATCAGCCATTCCTGAGAGCCGGGACCGGGTCCTGATACGATCCTCTTTCGACTCCCTTCCTTTTTCTCCCTTTTTCTCTTTGTTCTGTATTTCGCGCATATATAAGCTGTCGCCAAAGTTACTGCCCGAACCGATAACCCATCGGGTAAACCCTCCACTCAGTTTTCCTTATAACGCCCCGTTCAGCAGATTCTAAATGACGATTAAGAACTTTGTATAGCAACAGTCATATCTAAATTTCTGTTTCTCAGTTTTTCTTACAAACAAAATGGTTTGCGAGCCTACGAAGATAAAAAAAAGTTGTTACAAATTGACCGAAGAACAACATACTCCAGATCCAAGATTTTCCGAGGTTAATATTCATTTCTTATAAAATAAACACAATTTTGAAAAAACTTAACGACCGATTTTTTTGAAAATCTGAATAAAGTTTCTTCGATGTTGCACAAAAGTGTATGCAAAGTTTTAAGAGGCTTCACCATTTATAAATCGAAATATTTATTGTTGAAAATTGCAACTTTTAACAGACGCTCTTATTATGAGAAACTACTGAAAATTGTGATTTTTATAAATAAATATCTCGACCCCTACGTGGCGGAACCCCTTTAAATTGCGAGAGCTATTGGACATCACTATTTTCTGTGGATGGTGAAAATTTGAAGGAATTCTATCGATAGAAATTTTAGCATACAACGTCCTTAAGCAATTCGGAGCTTCGATACGAAGAAGACTCAGGCCCTAGGAAACATAGCGATCCATTAATATCGATTGACTTTCAGGAATCGATCGATAATTCATCGACCTTGGATCGAAACAACGAATGTCAACTTTTGAAATATAATTTTCTACAAAGCTCTCGATCTCTCGGCGGAACTTTCGAGACACTCTGTATGTCGAGGCCTCGTGATGAGGTTCTTCAGAGTTCCTTCTCGCGCGGCGAGACCTTCGCCGTGGCTCGGACGAAGCTCTTACTCAGATTTCACGAATCCGTCCGACGATGTTCCTGCTGCGGTTCGTGTATAGCTCTGCTCCGAAGGGAGCGACCAAGAGCAGCGTCATCGGCATAACCAACCGCAGAAAGACCGCAACGTCTATTGCATTGGCGTCGACCAACATATCCCTCCGTGCACACAACATTCGACACTCTTTCGATAATTCATACCTGCTCAACTTTTTCGCATACTCTCTATTCAGCGCAAGCGCGCCTTGCGGTTTCAAGATCATAATTATGTCGATACCTCCCAGCTACTTTGCCACAATCCGAATAAACGCGAATGCGCGATCTATCGAATTACCATTTTATTTTCAATTTTTTTTTTATTTATTTATAAATAACACGTTTTATTTTTTTTCACAGCGATTTTTATTTCAACAGCCGTGTCAACACGATTAGATCTTTGTGGCAACGAGCCACATCGAAATCCACATTGCCCAACGTTTTTTTTTCAGTTTACTGAAAATAATTCAACCATCATTTGAACATGAAATACGAAAAAAATGTATCAACATTTTTTGTCAATTGGTCTTTTTTTTTACCCTCAGTAGACACACATGGGTCTGGGGGCTGCCTATTCACCGAATAGCGTGAATTTCTCGTTTTTCGTATTAAATACTCGTAACATTAAATAACAATGATAAAAATGAATTTTTATCCACCACCAAGTGCAGGTTTTCTTTGTATAGATCGAAATCCACTTTCCTGAATTTTTTCAGATTTTTTAAACGATTCCGAGTTCAGTAAAAAACGGTAGGGCACCTCAGACCCATGTGTGTCTAGGGAGGTGCTTTTCTTGTAGTGTGTCTACGGAGGGTTAACAAAAAATTAAGTAGCCAGTACCGAATTGCGCGAGGAATTGCGAGTCAATTGCACGAAAAAGCACGAATCCACGGTGCAGAAGCCTCAAAAGCCTTCTCGACGTTGTCGTTTCGAGAAAGTTTCTGATTTGAATAATTACACTCCGTAACATCGACACTGAAAGTTAAATGAGCTGTTTTTAATCCCTTATACAGAAAAAAGCTAACGAGCCGCAATGAACCTATTTAGTAACTGATCCGGGTTAGTCCTGATATGCTCGAGTTTGTAAAGTAATGTGATCGGTAATCATTACAGTCGTAACGTCTGATTACTTACAATTCCTAATGGCAAGTAATTATCAAGAGTCAGTGTACGAATAGAAACACATTGAGAACTTTTCCCCGATAATTGTTGACCACTTCCTACGATCGAAGGTGGAAACTTTGTCACGAAAACTCCATCGAAAAACGGAACAAAAATCCATTTAAAAAAATCGTTTTCCAAAGACACGAAAAAAAAAAAATAATAATAATTCGCAAATATAGTGGATGCTCAAAAATGATCGAAATTTGACGTTGTTCACGAGTAACTGAATTATTGAACAGAACGTTTTTGGATACTCAGGTTTTGCGTGAATTTTTACGGGAAGTACAAAAGATTGATAGGAATTTTGTTCGTTCATAAAAAATGGTCGATAATCATTTTTGTTCTCCCGATGGAAATGGAAGCCATATCTTTCAATAGTACTTTTTAAAATGCGACGTTTAAAAATGAGGCTTTAATCGACACGGATCCCGATTGAGTGTTCGAACGCATCTTAATCATCACTCAACGACAATATCATTTTTTTTCTTAATCGGTTCGAAACTATCAATAGTGAACTTAGTCAGACATGATTCACGACATTCTCGTGCGATATCGCGTTTCTGAATTGCACTAATGCTTTCTCCACTTGCTTCATTATGTTCGTGGACAACGGGAAAACGTTACTAATGTAAAAAAAAGTGAAATTTCGGGTACGATTACGTTGGACGTTCCTTGCGTAACGCTGGCGTCAAAATAATTACAAAAAATTCGTCCGGACATGTAACGTTACAACGTAAATCGTTGTCATGTATTTGCGCAAAAACGTAACTGGAAATTGCAGAAAGCCTCGATCATTATGGGCTGAAAAACAATATGAAAATTGTTCTCTATCCTATCGGTTTCATGACGAAACCTTTTATTTTTTAATGGTATAGTTTAATAATTTTTTTCGTCAAGTCATCAACGACAGCTTCATATTCTCTCTCGAGAGTAGATGAAGCTCGTAAGCGTTACAGCCGCTGGCACAGTTTCCTCAATTGACGGTGGAATCGTGTTACAGATTCGATCGAGGTCGTTAGTGTCCTTTCTTTAGCGTTTTATATTACTTTATGTAACTAGTTCGGAAGAATAACATCTGCACGAGGACAAATCATTTATTACTGTCGAGTAAACGAAATTTTTCTACAGGGTCGTTAAAACAAAAGGATCGGGTTATATTTTTATCTTCTCTTCTTTCGTTCTGAGTAGGATATTGTCGTGCAAAGCTGAGTTACTCGCTGCACCTGAGTATTAGGATAATTTCTCTTTATCGACTCATTATATCACTGGGCCGAGAAAGTTGGTTAAAAATAGCTCGAGAGCCTTTGAGATCCATTTTTCTGAAGGTCAATCCTCTAACACAGGATCGAAAACGATGAGAATCTTCTCTCGACCCTCCGTAGACACACATGGGTCTGGGGTGTTTTCACCGTACTTGGACGCGTTTAAAAAATCTGAAAAATTCAGAAACGTAGTTTTGGATCTATAGAAAGAGAGCCTGCCTTGGGTGATTGATAAAAATTCTCTTTTATTATTGTTATTTAATGGTAATCAATACGAAAAACGAGAAATTCACGATATTAGCTGAATGGGCTGGGCAGCCCAGACCCATGTGTATCAACGGAGGTTTAATCATAAAAAATGCTCTCCCCAAGCGATACCAAAGTTCATCCGTACTTTTTGTTTTTTATAACGGAGATTCGATAGCGAAAACTTTATAAAACGAAACAAGTTTAGAAAAAATCTGGTCTGGTGTAGAAATCTGGCGACAGGTACAATGTTTTTTTCCCAAACAGTTAACTCTCGCTCCTTGCATGAGATGTTTTAGTTTTGAACAAATAAACGCCGTTCTGGCAGGATGTGAAGATTTTTTCAACGACAATTCACGTTGTCCTTAATTTTACTGATCGAAGCTGCTGAAAAAGCGTCGTTTGTGCATGAGCATATGGCGATCTTTTTCAGTCCGAAGTATCGTTATGAATAAATCTGTATAATGGTGCGCGCACGTAAAAACTATTAATATGCGAAGAACGTATTTTCTCAAAGAACATTATGTGTACCACACCTCCATAGTAATAGTAAGAGTCCGTGTACAACGAGGAGAGAGACACAGACGAGCAATTATTGTCCTAAAAGTTTAGAAAGGCTGTTGAAGCGTGGCGACTCTTGATACACGATACAGACTTAAATTCCGGCTATTGTGGACCATTTAGAAGCGCGAAAATTCAATACCTCATTTCTGTACTCATCATCGACAATGAGCACGGTCGACCCGTCAAATATATTCGCGATACAACTCAACGAATCCCCTCCCAATACTCGTCAACATTAAAAAAGCATATTCGCGTCACGTTGAGCTGACTTTTCAGAAGAAGCAACATGTCACTGGCGCTTCCCTTGAATATATTAATCTTCGTTCAGCGTTCGAGTCTTCCCGCGTGGTTGCATCACCCAGTTCGTATGAAAATACAACCTGCCGACTTAACCAGCTTATAAATCACGATCGATGTAACGATTTGTGCAGCAGAGATTCGCTGACGTTTTTTCGAAACTATTTATACTTCCATTGTAAGCAGTAATTATTCCCCACTCGCGAGGAACGATGGCGATCATTTATTCTGAAAATAATTGCAGGTAAAAAATTGTCAATTGAAAAAAAAAAAAATTCGACTGTTTCGGAGATTTTTGCCTTCGGAAATGAAAAAAATGTGCAATTGTGCAAGTCTGCAGTTTTTTTTCAACAATAGAAAACGTTTACGCAAAGAATTTTTACGATTCGCTTGCGCGCTGCGGAGACTTGAAAGTTTCACCGTCGAGGTCACGCGACTACGGACGCCAACGAGTTGTCGGCAAGTGAGAGAATGCACTTGTCGACGAGACTTTCCAATGAGCGCGGAAAACCTGAAAAAGCATATTTTTCGATTGACTGGTGATTGTCTTCGGCGAGAAGCTTTCATTCAGACTTTCGTGATTAATGGGGTCGTGTCAGCTTATGCATGAGCTTTGCCAACATCCAAGGTCCTGTGGCGCAACGGATAACGCGTCTGACTACGGATCAGAAGATTCCAGGTTCGAATCCTGGCAGGATCGTCATTATTTTTTTTTCTTTTACTTCGGATTCCTTCGATCGAGAACAAACATTTCCCCATCGTTTTCTATCCTAGCTCAAGGTCTTGACAAAATTTAAAGCTGCTCTGTGGTCCGCAGTCTCTCTGAGTCAGGTGTGAGCGCGCGGAAACTGATGCTTCGCGTCGCGGACAAAGCCGAGGGTTGCGAGAACGTCCAACTCGCAAGCAGAGTTACTCACGCCGCTTACTCACGATTTCGCTTGCGGATCCAGACGTGAATCTTTTCATATGCTCGTCGTTTTAGTCACTCAGCAAACGGTCACAACGAAAAAGATTTCGAGATTATGCCAGAATATTTAAAAAATTGAATTTTCAACTCTAATTATCGTGCGCAATAAAAATGTTAGTTTTCACCGTAGAATCAAGATCCCGCCAGAGACAAATGGAGCTGGTAATATTTCTTGACTCCGTAATGAATACCGCGAGCCAAAGAATGCTTCGCAATTTGTGCTTCCTTAGTAACCGCTGAGACAACATGACAACCTTGCACGAGAATCGAGACAACGCCAGAGCCAAATGCTCGAATAGCGCTCGAGTTTGTCGCCGAAGAATAATTGAGAGGCCGTCGTGAGCAAAGCCTCTCGAGAGACGAAGCTCGTAACACAAGCTGGGTCAAACGAATTAACCCGTTGGACCTACTCCCTCCAGCCCAACTATACGTATATAAAATCCTACCTTTCGAACAAACTCGTGCACACACGCACCTACAATATGAAACACGAGAAGAAAGTTTATCTTACTCCACACGCCTCGCTATTCAAGTTGACGCATTTTGTAAAATTACAATAACAAGTACTCCAGGGAGAGGGTGACTGATGACACAAAAAACAAAATTGATGAAGCCAATGAGTCGAATTCACTGACGAAAAATTTTCTTTATCGAACAAAATTTCAATCGACAGAAAATTAGATTTCGTTGATTTTTCGAGAAAGTAGACGAGCAAAAGTTGGAACCGCATTTTTCTAATCAATTTAAAAAAAAGAATTTTGTTCGACGATAAAATCCATTTTTCCAAAAAATTGCGAAAGTCAATGAGTCGAGCAGACAAAAAATGTTGGAATCGAACAAAATTTCTATCAGTTAGACAGAAAATTGGATTTCGTTGATTTTTCGAGAAAGTGGACGAGCAAAAATTGGAACCACGATTTCCAGTCAATTTTAAAAATCAAATTTTGTTCAATTACAAAATCCTTTTTGTTTGCGATTTCGAACTTTTAAAGTCACGAATTTCTGGCCCACGTAGCAGCGGATGCAACAAATTCCATTCAGACGCGTTGCATCGTTTCTATTTTTTGAATCAGCCTGTACATTCCGAACGTATATACTATAAACTCTGCTGCTCAAATTGAATGAATTCCTCTCATCAATCTTGTTGCAATTAGCTGTTAGGAAGAGAAGTTTACTTTATTCTAATGCATGATAAATTGTAGACGGGGTTTCATTTCTTTGCGATTTCATCGTTGAAGATTTGCATAGAGATTTCGAAGAATTCGACTCCAGTCTCGACTCGGATTAGCCGAGCGACTGGATCGCGTGTATATATTCCTCGCCGGCGTCGGAGTCAGCCTTTGGGAAATAGAAAAAAAATGCTGCTAGACTTTTGAGAATTCGTTGTGGCCGTAAACAAAATCAAACTCGCAATAATACGAATAATGAGGTTTTATTGATTATTTTCAAAAACTGCATTTCTACACCAAAAAATGGTAAGCCAAATATTAAATTTATGCTGTGTCATTACATGAAAATAAAATATGAAAATCCTTGCGAAATTTGACGAAATGAGGCGAATCATTGTCCTGAAGTCTGCGTCATATTCACGAAAATCATTTTCGCAAAAGTTGGATAACCTGATGCTTCAGGATCGTACGGAACTTTACAATGCTTTTTAGTGAGCATTAACTTTTGGGAACGTCGATCCTCAGGCAACTCCTTTGAAGAACGTATACGAATAGATCAACATCGTTGAGCTGGTGTGAATAAATGGAATTTTTTCACTGCCTCGTATCGACAAACAGATGAAAGAATTCGAGATAGCAAGGTGTAGGAAATTGGAACACACTTGGATAATCGGAGTTTCTCGTGATGCGTGGAAATTCATAGGTTGAAATGTCGATGTCCATAAATGGCTGCAATAGTTTGAGATGGAATGGAGTTTTCTTAGTGAAAGAGAGGTGAGAGGCCGCGAGGAGTCACGTCGAGAAAGAAGGAGAGTCGAAAAGAGGCAGAGAGAGAATAAAGAGAAAGAGGGGAGCGAGAGGGAGCATAAGCAGGCCGGTTTTTCTGGTTTGGCTCCAAGAGTCCTAAAGTCTTCTTTTACTTGGTGGGACGCCCCCTCCTTCTTTGGTATTTCACAGGCCAAGATTTACACAGGCATGGGTTCTCATGCTGTGTCCGATGCAATATTGTTCCCGCACTACTTTATAGTCCCGAGCAGCACTGAAATCCACTTGAAATTATGAGAAAACGTTCAACAGCAAAAAAAACCATGTAACCCCCTCGTTTCGGGAGTCAAGTGCTGGCCCCCACGCCACTTGCTGAATTCTTTCTGGCATCTTTCAGTTTTTAAAGAATCTCCGAAATTCTAATGAAAAGAAATTCCACGTAACCTCGAAAACGCACTCCAGCGAAGAGAATTCTCTCGTTCAAATTTTTTTCTCACTCCTACCTTAATAATCATGACCAAACCCGAACGCAACTTTCCCACTGGGCCCCCCACAATTCTCTCATTCTTCTCGCTTCCTCTTCCCACTTTTTCCGACTCTCCCGCGATTATCCTCGACGACTAGTTCCCTAACGATCGAAACATCCGACAAGCGCATCATCTTCACCACCTTAAACCATGTCTCCGCGTTGACCCTCGGTCCAGTAGCTGCCGGATTTTACCTGAAATCTGCTCCTTTTAAGAATGAAGGATCGTCAATTTGCTCGACCTCCAAATCCCTCTCGTTCAATCAGCGCTTAAGATCCCTGACGACCGGTTGAGCACGAACATTTTGCTCTCCTCTACCGAAACACAATAATTTCATTTTTTTGAGCAACGTCATCGAATCGAAATGATGACGAAAACGGTTTTTTCGAAAACGCAGGCTCTGGAGTACCGAGTCCAGTAAAAATTCTCCGTAATTATGTAACATGGAATTATTTCTATTATTGATTATTTTTTGTATACGAAAATATAATATTAAGAGCTCCCTCCAACGTAAAAAAAAATTGAATATTCGCTTTTCCTAAAATATTTTCAAATTCGTTTGTTGTTATTTTCTAATAGTTGCTATTTCACAAGAAAACAAAAATTCGTAATGAACCTGAAACTATTTTATAAAAACTACTAATTTTTTCTAATAATTTCCTCGAAATTTGTCACGTCCATTGACGACAACATTTTTTTTTTTTAATTCTGAACTTTAATACGAAAGGCTAAATTTTTGTCAATACGAATTAAAAAAGTTGGAATCTGAATTAATTTTTGGTAAAACCGAGTGCAGGCCCTTAAGTAAAATGACGTTCTCGTTAGGTATAGTTTATAAAGACTATTAGTCTAGATGGGAAATGATTGACTGAATGAGATCTCGGAGGTTTCAATTGCGGAATATCTAACATCGAGGCTTTTATTGTTTAATCACGTATTTATCACTCGAGCCGGGTAACGATGAGCGGTAATAGTGTTGATAGGATAAACATGGATGGCACGAATTCTCCGGTACGAAAACCTGCCCCACCTGTTTTTATCTCGTTGACTTTTTTTTCCTGTTTTTTTTCTGTCTTTTATAGATATATAATATTTTATGCGTCCGTCCTTGTGCTAGAAAGTCCACCTGTTCCACTACCACGTGTCTTCATTGTCACGAGTTTTATGATTCTTTCTCGAGCAATAAAAAAAAAATTATACTATGGCAGGGTGTAAAAAAGGAAGGACTTTGTCGAAGGAAAAATGGGTTTCGCGCGAGGTTGAAACTCGTGAGAAAGAAACTCGAAACGTCCTTCGCTAGCAGGAAAAACTGTCGTTGGAAAAAAATGTTTCTAGATATTTTCCAATGATTTTTATTGGTCAATTGAGAATTTAAATGAATTAAGTTTTTTTTAAGAAGATGAGAATGAAAATCATTTTCATTCTCGGAAGCTTCATTTTTTCGCATATTATTTATTTCATCGTTCTCCATACAAATTCTCGGTCCGTTACATACAAGCGAGAAATACTTTTGATCGTCTTTCGAATCATATATCATACGCATATACAAATATCAAGTGTATGTGTGGGTCTGTGTGAGCGTGTGACGTGGGTCGTTTTTTTCGGAATTTTTCGTAGAAGTAAAAACATCTCGAGAACGAAAGATACGCTTAGAGTAAGTTTTTCTTTTTTTTTTAAATTACAACAGTCTGTAAAGAGAATACGTTTATAAAACCGTGTCTTCGAACTTTTCCTCGTTATTTTTCTCGTCGTCCTTTCTAGTTTTCTTCTTCCACCAAATGTGTGTATATTTATATATTTATATAATTTTACGACGCAGGTAATGACGAAAAATATGGTACATAGAAAAATATAACGACAGCTTTGACGAAACTACGAAAGATTCGATTTTTTGGTTCATTCGAAAAATCACCCAAATTCAAACAACTCTCGTAATTATCAGTTCGATCCAAAATTTTCTTAGCTTCTGCTTCATTTTTTCATTCAATTATCATTTTTGTCTCGTTAAATCTGCATGTTTGTGAGTGTTGCGTGTTTCGCTTGTTTAGTGTTTGGGTTTTTTGTTTTTTTATACCTAAAGGGAATCGTCAGGGTGTAATATTAATATCACTCACTTACCAATGATATGCTCGATTAACTGTGTGCGAATCGGATGTTTTGCGAGGGTAGGGAGAGGCGACTGTGTCTTTGGGAGAAAGTGTTTGTGCCACGAACCGATATTAAACGCGTTCACCTTGTCATCTCTGAACTTTACCTTCGAAAGCTTCTGATCATCATATATTTTCCGTCATTTATTCTTACGAAAGACTATTGTGTGTGTGTGTGTTGTTATCGTTTTTTTGCAAAAAGGATTTGCATCGTCTTAATTTAATAATGACACGCTATTCGTAAATATACTATTGCAAATTATTACACGAATTAATTCGTGATTCGATTTCGTTGTGAAACGTCCATTGGTGCCTCGATCAGAGTCTTTCATCGAAATAAAAAAATAAATTTCCAACAGCAACTCATTTCAATGAAGGGAATCATTAATTATCTCATCCTCTCACTCTCTCACACACAATCTCGCACTCTGACGGATAATGTTTCTACTGTTTACAACCCGTTAAGATTTTTCTTTTATTCTCGTAATACACCTATTTCGTAATTTGAATAATTGTGAGCCTTAGGGATATGTGTATGCTGTTGCTGCCATGTTCAAAGCTCCGTCTACGCTCGATTAAACTAACGTTTGTCATGTTTTTCCCTTGTTTTAATTTGCTCTTATCGTTTTTGGAGAAACTGGATTGCATTCGATCGAAATCAGAGTAAAACTCAACGAAATACGTTTCTCGCAATCGCTGTTTTTCTTTTCGAGAGTTTGCGTGATCGAGTGCTCGTCAAATGCAACTTTATCGTCCACCGTTTTTTTCGTTATTGGAAAACGAACAAAACAGTGTCGGAGAAAACTTTTTTATATTGCACGAGGAACGTTTTTCGTTGAGACAAAGATTGGGAGTTTTTTTTTAAACTCAGTGTGGAGTTGGAAAAGTGAACTGTTGGGCATTGAGGTTCATGGGTTTTTGGATCGATTGCATTTGCATAAAATGCAGTCGTTGCATGGGACTGAACGAGGTGAAAAAACCTTGATATTCTCCATCGGATTATTTGAGCATGTGCTGCGATCACGTGTGTGCTTGTGTATCTGCATCGATTCTAAATACTTACCATTGATTTTTTATGTTTTTAAAGTTACACACATATTTCTCAAAAAGTGTTTGTTTTTTTCTTTTCTGTTTGGGTCTCTGTTTCCTTAGTTACACGAAATATGTAATAATTGCATGATCGGTATTTCTTTCTCCCTAATATTCACTATAAGTAACAATTATTCAATAACTACATGTTCGTAACGGTACACTCAGAATTTAGTTGTTGCTGTTTTGTTTGGTTTCGATTATTTGATTTTTCGTCGCTTCCTCGTCCCTCCAATCGTCCATTCATTCAAATTTCTCATTTCCATCGATCTCAAGTCTTTTTGCTTTTCTCCTTTATCACTTTTTTCCATTTTAAATAATTGTTCGAAATTTCTTTACGCATTCATGACATTCAGCTCCTGCCAGTATCGATCCAATCGCGCTGGTTCACATTCGTTTATAGAAAACAACACAAATGCATGTTCTTTCAGTTTTCAACCGTTGGACAGCGAGCCAGTTAGTTCATGGAGTACTTGACACTGACAATTCAAGTGAAAAAAAAAATTATTTTGTAGTTGCTCTCAATTTCGTAATATTTCAGAGTTCACACATTTTAGAGGAATTATCATTTTCGAGCATACCTTATGATGACTAGAAATACTTGAGATTGGCGATGACGCAGGAGCAGATATGTTGGACAAATAGAGACTTTATGGTGAGTTTTATATTTTAGAATAGAGATATTCCGGAGCGGAGTTGTTTTGGAGTAAAAAGATAAGAACGCGCTGTCGTAGACTTGCATGAATAATGCGGTTCCCAAACCTGTGAATTTGACTAAATTATTCCACAATTTTTCCGGCCTATCCGAGTTCGTTAAAATGGCACAATTTTTCCTCCAACTTGTGCGAGAGTTATTGCAGGACTGCGAGTCCTTAAAAACGTTTAAAAAATCATCGACGCCAGCGCCCGGATCGCCAGTCTGTCCAAAAATTAGCATTCCTCCGTTTTTCCACTGTGTGTGTGTTTTTTTTCTGTTTTCTAGTTTTATCTCGAAACTGGAAAACATCTGAGCGCAGTATTGCGATTAGAGTTGAACTTTAAGAAGAAAAAAAAAGTAGAAACGACACTTTGGGTCTTGGATAAACATTTTTCGAGCAATATAAAAACATCGAGACAGGGATTTTTCATAATTTCTTCAGTTGACTCAAAGTATTGCTCATTTTTTTGATATATTTTGCGATCTAGTGTAATTTTGCTTTTCGTTGCGTAATCACGTTCCGAGTTGTCGTTTTTCTTAGCGATTTTTCACTCCTCGGTTTTTGACATTGTATGTGGACTCTATACAGAGTTTTGATGCCGAACAGACTCGAGAAAAAATATTTCAGAGTTCCTCTTTTTTTTTGCGAATTTTATGGGATTTTTTGTTTGTTCGTTTTTTCGATCAGTTGAACATCACGAAATAAATAAAACGAAAGAAAAACAAACCAGCGCAAAACTCGATCATACCGTATCATTTTCACATTTAATTTACCAATTAAATAAAAATTCTTTTATCAAATTCCGTACATACAGAAATATTCGTAAGGCTAAAACGTATAATATGGCATCACATTGAGATTAAAAGAAAGAACTCGGCGCTATATACGGGCCTCGCGCGATCTCGTGCATACAGAATTATAAAATCTTAATAACTTTTTCTTCCTGTTCTTTCTCCTCTTTCCCTCGTATGTCCACGTCTCTCCACAATCCTCGTACATTTACAAATGAATTACAGTTTCGACGCTATGTTATTGTTACCGTGGTATAAGAAACGATCGTTACTATTTCATTATTTACAACATTGATAAAGCTTCATATATAATTAGATGTTTACCGCTAGCTAGGAAAGAAATAAACGATTAAACTTTCAACAAACATTTTCATATTTCACTTGCAAACTCGCACCAATCACAGAACAGAAAATATTTTGATAAATAAACGGCTGCCTCGTGCTGCGTCTGGGATTAAAACTCGTGCCTCGTCCTGACCCGAGAATTATCATTTTCGCCCAAATAATTCATCAACTTTTCACTCAAACACGTATGAATAATTAACGCATACTAATATGTATTAATATACACACATGCACACATTGTTCCAGGTTGAACGATCGATATCGCGGACGTAAGATCATGATCAAATTTCGAGGCCGAAAGTCTAGTATTTTTTGTTTTTTCTATCAAATCTGTCGATAAAAATGTCTGGGGACCAATCGGAAGGATCGAAAAGAATCGAGAATCGTGTATATCGTATCTGTGATTTGAACTTTTCTGATATTTTCTTGCGCGTCGTTGTCAACATTTGCCAAGAAGTTTTGAAGATAAGTGATGCAGTTTTAGCGATTACGAGGAAAATCGTGGCATACGTGTACAGATAAAAACATGAGTATCTTTGGAAAGGAGGTCAATTGTAAATTGAAAAAAAAAATGGCTCCATTCGAAATATTTCATTGCCAGGATTAAATCCGCTGTCAAGAGTAAACTTGTGCAAATAGAAAATTATTGTTAAGATCATTTTTGTAGGAAATTTCTTGCTCTCCAAGATTGGTCCCATGCATTTTTACTGTATCTCCACTGTTTTCGAAGATACGGGCAACGAAAGTTCGTTGATTCGAAAAACTCATTAATTTGGTGCTTCCACCTCAAAACTTGCTCTCGAACTCAAGCTCCCTGCAGGATTGACGAGAAACAGCCTGGAACAGCCTGTGCATGTACATTTGATGTATTGCTGTTTGAAATTTCTATCTGACGAAGAGAGTGAGTCATAACCCCATAGATTTTTAATGAAAAATCGCAAGTTGTATAAATTCTGCCAAAGCTTTTGACATTAGACTGGTGTTGCTTTTGTTACTCAGTACAATTATTAGAATCAACGTCGTCCGACCTCATTACATGTTTTTGTTTTTTTTCTTTTTTACTTCGAGGGAAAATTGGTGTTAGATCGTCGGAGATTTTTCTCACGACACTCGTTCAAGGCAAAGTACCTACTTTAGTGTAGCAGCTATATCGGCTTAATCGCATTAAATGAGACGAAAATAGCGACAGAAAAATGAGCTTACGGACATCCGATTGAAATTTTAGGCCCTTTTTCACCATTCACTCCATCCTTATTTTGACTCTCATGCACACACACATCCACGCAGTTCTTTATGCCACAGTTCTGAATTATAGATAATTATACAAATAATACCCTCAGATTTTCGTACAAGACACTCGCCACGTTCGATACTTTTGCTAAGCACAACGATTGGAATATATATTTATTATATTATTATTTGTAAGCATTAGAATGTTGCATAGAAAAAATTCTTCCGCATATTTGGTACAGCCACTCTTTCCGGATACGCAAAAACCAAAATTCTCCTCAAAAACGTCAGCTCAAGAACTCGAATTGCTTTTTTTTTCATACGATGCTGATCAAACTCCAATTTTTATAACAAAGGACAGACAAGGTCACTTGACAAAAGCTCAATGAAGGCGGCGACATTAAAAAAAAAAAAAAAAACTCTTTTACCAACGCGGATTTTCATTAAAAAACGATCACGAAAACGTACACAACCCGAACGTGCTTAAAGCGTCTATTCTCAGCCATTATGCATTTTGGCTGCACTAGAATCCTTTTCCTGGCTGTGTACGTTCCATTCTTTCCAATATCGAGCACAAATGTTTCACATTTATTAAAACCATCATTTTTTTCATGCTCCTGCCTCCACTCGTTTTTGCCCAAGTCTCGGAAGCTATTTTTATTGAACTTTGTTCTAATTTTTCCAATATATTTACATCTCTCGACTCTCAGAAGAAAAATAGAGTAGCTGCGTGAATATATTTATGTTTTTTCTGCATCAGTCTAATAACTACACTTGAATGAATACATTACAACCGTTTTTTCTTCAGGATTATATACGCAATCCTAATCGCCCATCGCACGTAACGAAGCTTTCCATAATTTGCTCTCTCAAGAGAATTTTATAAAAACAACGAAAAATACGAAAAATCGTGAAATAATAATAAAATAAAAATCGTTGCGATTGGCCGATATATCGAAGACTTCGTTCCTGCGAATAATGCAAGATATTTGCTATAGATAAGTGACTAATGAACGGATATAACGAGTATATTCCGACTTCCGGCCTTGTTCCTCATAATTACAATAATAATAGTTATTATTCTCAAAATCCTTTCGCAAGCTGGAATGTTGAGTGAGAGCGGAGCGATATATTTTACACAGTAAATTTCCGTTTCACTGGAGAAAGTTATTATTTTTTTTCGTGAAAAAAGGAGAATTTTTCGTGATCAATTTATGGGAGACTTTTGCTTTTTTTTCCGCAATCAAAATCTTTCCTGTCCCTTTTCTCGCGCTGCTGTAAATAGCATTTTGTTTTAACAATTGGAATAAAACAGTTGAGTGGTTCGAGTCGAATTCGAATGAATAATTTACGAAGAAAATGAGAGACAAATTATAATCGTTCCATCTTCTTTTCCTATTATAATCATATACAATAGTATATGTAACAGTTGGTCTCAGTCGTTGGCCACGTGTCGCTCACGCAGTTTCGCGCGCAAAGATTGGCTCGTACGAGTCCAAGCTCCAGACGAGCCTCGCAGAATTCACCGGTAATGGCTTTTCATTTATCAACGTTATTGGTGTTTGCCCTTGTGGTTATCAACAGTAACGCCGTTGACCATTAAAACGTTTTTTCTAACTACGTACGTAAAATCTACGACATTGTTATGTATATACATATACATATATATATTTTTTCCAACTTATACGTACATATATGTATATATATATAAATTAAGGGGTTAGACGAGAGCAAGAAAAAATCAGCATTCTGTTTAAACGAAATTATAAAACTGATGAAATTTTTACGAATTGCATTTTTTTCGACTGTTAATCAAGTATGTGAATCAACACGGAGAGTAATGCGGGGAAATTTATATCACAAATTACTATGCTCCATAGTTTTCTGGTGACAGTTTCGTCCCTCTGGGAAATTTTAGCAAAAACATAGTAATTTTTAATCTAAAATTGGGCGAAAAATGTCAAATTTCCACTATTTCCGGTAGAATTTGAATAAAAATTACTATGTTTTTGCTAAAATTTCTCAGAGGGACGACACTGTCACCAGAAAACTATGGTGGCATAGTAATACGTGATATAAATTTCCCGGCATTTCTCTCCGTGAAGTTTTTTGCACTGATGAAAAAGTTTCGATTCGTTTCATAATTTCGTAGGAAGAAATTGCCAGCTTATTCACTCACTCCGACGTTGCCCCATCCTGAAAAACACTCAAACGTATGTTGTGCCGTGAATTTATTAAAAAATAACGAACTAACCGAAGCAAACCATGATGGACAGCCAAGTTGAGAAAATTTAAAAGTTATGTCGTACGAGAAATCTCTACTACGTGAACGTTGCTTCTCCCTTTTCTTCTCACAAGTATTTGCACTCGTGCATTCGCACATGTACACGAGAGATTTGAATAAATAAAATTTTACACACATACATTACGAGATATAGAGAATTATACATGTTTTTTAACTAATTTTTTGCTCCTAACGTTTCCCCCGTCTCAGCATCAATGCACATTGTTTTCTGTCTTCCCATTCCGGTGTTTTGAATTTTTTTAGTCTCCCGGAGAACGTTCGGAATTCGCGCATATGTTCAAAGCGGAAGAAAGTGTTTTTTCTTCGTTTTAGTGTTTCTCTGTTACTAGAACCAACAGCGGTATGAGATGAGAGAGAGATTTACTCTTTGTTTTTTTTAAATCGTAAACACGCGCCGATATAGCTCGTTAAACGAATCCTTTTTTCAACCTCACAGAGGTTTATCGCTTTGCCATGAAAGCTCTATTTTTCACTCTCATTTTTTCTTTCTTTTTTACTTTTGCCTTTGTGGTACTGATTCTTCATCGGTACGACATTTCTATGGCTTCTTTTTTCAATTATTAATTCTGCGGCTGCGGCTTTTTTCCACCGCGTGGCTTTATGCTCTCTGAGATCTGCCACATCGCGTCCTCGCATAAGAAATCACTGAAGTTGTTGAAGAACGTTATTATCCTCTCGTGCTTCTTGAACGAATATGTCCTGTAAATTGAATTTCCAAATTACACAAGTTGATATTTTATTATGTAGCCGCCTGTGCATCCAGTCAAATTCTGCTTTACGTTTATCAATAATTAGCTTCAATTAAAAGAAAAAAAAAGAAATTTAAAATTCCATCTCTACTCGTCAGAAATATCGAGCATGGTGGATGGAGCATTGGCCGTTCGTGGGTACGTGACAAAAAGCAACAAGTTTTTAAAAGTATATTTTTTTTTTACATTTCTTCGCCCGTGCCAAAAATTTCTCATTCCAATGAAACGGAAAAGTTGACTTTTAAAAATGTACAATTTACACAGTTTTTTTTTTGTAAATATTCGTTTTTTTTAAGGTACTCACGCTTTTTTGAATCTCTTCATATTCTCAACGATATTAAATTGCTGCCATCGTTTCGAAAAGTTTATCGTACCATCCGGCAACAAATCACTGTTCCCAATGTGCACGAATGTCAAGTCTTGAAGGACCAGGCCTCTGTTACATGGAAATAAATGTGGAATCATTAAAAATTTGTTATAATCATGATTTTAGAAAAAAATCGTGACTCAAACATTTTCTAACAACTGGAATTTTTTACTGATTTAACCCTCCGTAGACACACGTGGGTCCGGGCTCTTCAGCTCATTCAGCGAATGGCGTGAATTTCTCATTTTTTGTATCGATTACCATTAAATAACAATGATAAAAAAGAATTTTCATCCATCACCCAGTTCAGGCTCTCTTTCTATAGATCCGGAACTACTTTCCTGAATTTTTTCAGATTTTTTGAACGAGTCCAAGTTCAGTAGGAATTTAAAAAAAAAACTACGACACCCCAGACCCATGTGTGTCTAAGGAGGTGCGCTGATAGTGTTGTGTCTACAGAGGGTCGGTTTCATAATTTACTGCAATTTTCCATTTTGTTGGAAATAAAGGCAAATTTTTGACGAAAATGCGAGTTTATAGAGTTTACACTTACATGTAAGGTATGCAAGGAGGTTGAGTTTCTGCGAGAGCTTGTCTGTAGGCTCTAAAACTGCTGGAGCTATCGATGAGCGCACAATATTCTTTGAGGCCTTCGGTAATGTGTTTTTGCCACTCGAGCCTTCTGATAGGTGCGCTATCGAGAGCGGACAACAGAGCCAAATAACTATTGAAGTTGTTTATTTTTCTAAGGTGTTTCATTATTTTAATAAATTTAACGACGTATTTTTCACGATCTTTGGCCTCATTTTCCATTCGGTGTTCGAGTATTCTCGACCTCGCCCAGTACGACATTTTGTTGAAATGTTCTGTAAATCTCGTGAGATTCGGACTTCTCTCTTCGTTCTGTTCCTGCGCCCATATCAACACTTCTGGTATTTCAATCTTCATGAATAACTCCGCGTCGAGCAATGTCATTTGCTCGGCTATTTGTTCACTCTTGAAATCCAACAACGAAGCTTGTTTCGTTGATACGCTCAACGACGAGAGTATCGGTTGGGCTGCCTGCAACTGTTTCGTTGCATGTTTTTCTAAAATTTTCACCCGCAATGCTTTTGCCATTGTCAGGTCGCCACTGCACACCAATTGTTGAACAAATTCCATCAATGTTTGCAGCAATGTGTCGTCGAGATCGGACATTCTGTTGTGAAAATCATTTTATTTAGCGGTTGCTTTCAAATTCATTATTTACGTTAACACACAGAATTTCTAACCAAAAATTATTTACACGAGAAAACAGGAATTTCCGAATTCGTAAAAACGACGAAAACTTGATTTTCCTTTAAATCTTTCAATGAATTTATATTTTCATTGAAACGATTTATTTCGATTTTTTATTTTGACAATAAAACGACAAGTTCATCTGCTGAATTCGAATGACAAATTTTGAGCACATTCGTAATAACGTTTCTTTTCTGTTAAATGAGTTGGAACTTACGTAAGATCACTGACGACTCGTACGAGCAACGAAAATGCTTCTCGAGCAGCGCGTTGTTTAACGACATCCGGTGAGCACGAGAATCTCTGATGTCGCCTGTGCAACTTTTGTATCAATTCGAGAGGTGACATGAATGTCCTGTAGGTCGTTAAGAACGCTTCCTGATACAGGAAATCTGTACAAAAAAGACCTGTCATTAAAATATTAGTGTTCTAGAAAAGGCTGCTTCGAGAAATTCCAAATAATCGGAAACTGATAAACGAACCTGATTCTTTCTCGTCTGCGAGTTTGGGGGACGAAAAAAATGCATGTATTTATATTAATTGAGGAATTTCGAAATAACAGAGAATTCGTGAGGCTTGATATTTTGGAAATTACTGCAGAAAATATATTACCGTGCTTATTGGCTTTGGTTGCGTGAACGAGCAATGCGTCAGGATTACCGCCTCGGATATCCGGTCCATCCTCCTCAGGCTTCTTCAGAACCAAATACTTGCTGATATCCAATTCGTCCAAAATACCGTCGTCCTGCTCAAGGTCACGTAGCTCTAATGTATTTTCGTCCACGGATATCGACGACCTCGTATTGCTTGCTGGCCTCGAAGGCGGAAGTGAAACATCCAAGCTCACGTTGTTGTTCTGAAACAATCGTATTAATAAAAACAATATTGTCGCTGGTGAGCCTCGATAAAAATTGCAGTTCTGACACAAAAAAAACAAAAAGTCATATTCGTTCGGATGAGCAATTCGTACCAATGGCAGAATTCCTGGTGGCGTTGAATTTTTATTCTCACAAACAGAATTCGTCGTTTCTTCCAGTTTTATTGGACTCGATGTAGTGATTGGATCGGGCGTGCTAATGTTGTGCATGCTTATCGTTGGTTTCGGCGAAACTGGTGGCGGCGTAGAATTCGACTTTATAGATCGTGAGCGCTTCGGTGGTAAAGCTGGCGGTAGTTGTATCGTGTTGTTTGAGATTTCTTTGATCGTCGGACTCATTGAAATGGAGATACTGAAAATATATTTTATCAGCTCATTGGCAACACACAGAATATCAAGAAAATTAAAATTCGCATTCATTACATTTCGGAGTAAATTTTGTCAATCGCAAGTTCAACGTAAAATATAATTCGATCGATTTTTATGGGGCCTGCATCTGGAGTGTTTTACGTGAAAGAAAAACAGAAAATTTTCCAGTTTTCTTACTCGACTTGGGCAAAAATAGTCGGAAATCAATTTTCGTCAAAATTTCGTATGTAAACTGACCTGGAGCCGTCATGAAGACTAGTCATGGTGTGAACCATGGAGGAACAGGATTGCGTGGTAGTAAGTGCCATCTCGTGTTGTTGCCATTCGGCCTGCATGGAATTGTAAGCCGCAACTGAGTGACGAGTGCCAAGTCCGGAAATAAAATCGTTGTTGCTGTGCGAGCAATTTCCAAACATTTCCATGTACGCCATTACTGTAAAATAGTGAAAACACGGATATACCAACGACCATATTTTTCTCAGTCCAGCAAAAAGATGAGTAGAAAATATTATTTTAAACCAAAATGAAAAACGAAAAAAAGACGAAGAAATAAAAAGAAATGAAAAAGGAGCAAAAGAGAGAAAGAGCGATGGATGCTGGGAGCAAAGATTATTGTGTAAATCAAATATTTACAAAAAATATCGGAACGAAAATTCGCAAAAAAAAGTGAAAACTGAATTAATCGTGTTTGCACTAATTGCTAAATAATTCAAAATTCCATGTATTTACAAATAGTCATCGAAATTTGTCTAAATGATTTTTCCATTCGTGCCCATATTTCCAAATGTATTCACAAACTCTTTCAATATCTGGCAATTTGAAAAAAAAAATTCAAGGACAAATAAAATTGATATTGGCTCGAACGATTGATCGATTGTCACGTCTTTCATCGAAACGTTTTCGAAGCTACTGGCACGAGTATGAAAACGAGTATGGATACGGCATCTTTTCCAACGTTTACCAGTAGTACGCGACGATTACGTAATTCGCATACTTTTATCGCTATCTTAATTGTGAGTTTCATTGAGCCACGTAACAGACGTCCAACCTGTTGCAGAATCTCGTGTATATTTTATTAATACATTCTACGCCAACTCCAACCGTCTCCACGTCTATAAAGCTGTCTGGAGTTGAGCACTAGACGACAGCACACGAAAAAATTTCACAAAAAATAATTTACTCCATTGTCATTAGAATGTGTAGCCGAATCGTCACCGATGAGGAAAACTTCTCGACTCGAATGAAAAAACATACAAAATTTCCTCACGATGGACGAAAATAAATAGAGAAAAAAAAATTCAAATTGCGTAAGGAAACTCGATTAAAAACCATGGATTCTTTTTTTCTCGCATGTGCTATCGAATGTATTGGATAAAAATTGACAAATACGGTGACAGCGAATGTATGGAAAATTATATTTATTTTGTTCCAAATGATAATAATTATTGCAGAATTTGTGTGCATGTACTTGAAATAATTAGTTTTGAGAATGCTCCGTATGTTTTGTGTTATAATATTTATAAATGATAATGAGACACACGCACGCGATCGAAAATATTCTCCCAAGACACGAGTTATCAAACGACTCGGTTTGATCGATATTGTCACGGTGTGAAAACGCGTTTCTCGAGTCAGGCGAATTAACGTTGAACCAATTATCGTCGCGAGACACGCGACGCACGAACACTGACACTTTTTATTTGTTATATTTCCTTGTCATGCTGTTAAAAACGGAAAAAATTAAAATAAACGTCATCTCACCACTCTGCAACGTGCGATCTTACGCAGAGACAACAACATTTGTTATTTCATTAAGGTCCATGGTTCGCACTGATAGTTAATTTAAAAAAATTATCGATTACTTTTCCCATCAATCTTCGTATTTTTCCTATTACACAAAATCGCAACGTAGTGCAAATGAACAACGCGAATCGTTTCCACTCGGACTCGACAATCGACTGAGTGAAGAATTTTTCACGTTTATCTCCTCGCGGATAATTTGCTGAAAGTTGTTTTTAATGCACGAACCGCTTAATTGTTATTTTTCCACAGTTTACAAACAGAGATCTCGGAATCGTTGCTCACTCGCTCGTGTGTTTTCAATGTTTACGAAATTTGAATCGGTCTCTCGCGTTTTGCAGTTACAGAAGAAATTTCAATAGAAAAGTAACAAAAATTTAATCACAGACAGGCGATGAGCGGCTCGCAAGCTTATGCAAATGTCAGTCAAACGTAAAAGATCGAAAATAAAACGAAAATGGGATTAAAAAATTCAAGCTAAACGTCAAACGCCATTGTGTATACGTGTTCTCTATTTTTTTGCTCCTAATAATGCGCAGCGATGGTTTATCAAGTTTTGTCATTTCTAATGTTTGCGAAATCAATTAAAAATAAATGATTGATCAGGATTGCTAGAGAAATGATTAAGTGGGTGACTGGGGTCTGAATGAACATTGAATTTGCGTGCTAAAAGCTGTCAAAGCCTTTTTTCCGAAATTCAAAATATGCAGGTCAATAGTTTTTATTTCTTTTTGTTCTGCTGTCATTTTTAGAGTTCAGTTGAAGAAAAAATGGACAGAATTTACTTCTCAATAGCTTGCAATGTTTTTCCATGAGAAATTTGAATTTATTCGAAAAATTGAACCGGGGAAAAAAAATAAGAAACAGGACGCGGGAATGAGCCTCTAAATGTTGATTAGTCGACGAAGAAGCTGTCGAGAATGGAGCAAGTTACGATGAAAATGATATCGCTTCGAAACATTTGAATTAGCGTGTGATCTTGAGCTGCGAAATAAATGAAAAAATTCAAGTTCGTGTTCCATGTACGTGTGTATGTTATAAGTGCGTATTTACGTGGGTCAGGATCCCACTTACCGGAATATGCCACTGATTGGAACACTGGGGGATACAAAATATTGCGTCAGTTCGATAAGAAAAAAACCTACCGACAATGTATTAACGTTCTCATAGATAAAAGGATTTTCATTGTTTCTTTTTTTTTCGTTACTAATTTACTAATAAAAAGAAATTTCTACTTTTACTAGAAAATATAAAGAATTAAAACGAGAGACTATGTTTTGTACAATTGTGCCGCAGTTGCTCGACCATGAGGTAGACAATTTTCGCTTTCGATTCGGATGCAATCCTCGATAATACGAGGAAATCCATGTGCCCAAAAAAAAGCAAAAATAATGTTTTTTTATTGAAAAAATGAAATTGGCTGCCTCTCTGGTTGCGACTATGGGCTTGTTCTACAGGTTTCATCTCCTTTTGCACGTCTTTACATTCTCCTGTACAGCGAATAATTAACGTTGATTCAAATACGAAAAAATCTTCGTTCTCGAATCATCGCCAATATATTCTGGAAGTGATAAAATGGTGAAACTTACTGTGTCGCTTTTTGAGAGGCAACGGTGGTGGTTTACTCGCATCTGGACTGTCACCTGTGCTACTACCATGAAGACTGCACGTCGACAAATGCTCGTTCTCCGGCACATTGTCGTACTGCGAAGGAAGTCTCTCTTTTCGACGCTTCGACCGCTTTTCTGGCAACGCCGGCGGTAATCCGTTTATATCCAGTCCCGACATTGCTTCCATTTCCTGATAATCACACCATCGTTATACAATGTCGCTCATCAAATTATCGAGATAATAGGAAAGGAACGAGACATTTTTTGTTTTTATTACAGTTCTAAATATTTATCTACCAAAAAGTTCATAGGAACGTTGAAAAATTCGTTCGACTGCGCGCACGATCATTCAGAGAAATACATCGACATCGTTGTCAACGGATTAATATGATTTCAAGAAAATGAAAATAAAATAAAAAACAAAAACATGCAACACCCACATTTACCAATTTTTCAAGAAGCGCCGGGTCTCCACTACCCGTTATGTTCGTCGAGCTGATAACACTCTTAGTGCTGCTGCTCGTAGACGTTGTCGCACTTCGATGACTCATCACCGAACCATTGCTATCCGGCATTATTTTCTGATGCGAAAACGATTGTTGCTGTGAATTGAATGTTTGCGAATTGTAACTAATGCTACTACTTTTTGACGTCAAGCTCGTTGAGGCTGTGTAACTCTGTGACGAGCTGCGTTGCGAGTGCATCGAAACGAAGCCGGACTCTTGGGTCTGCGTTGATAACCGTTCCATTTTTCCTTCGATACCTTCAATTTTACATCAAATCCATTAACCAACGATACAAATCATCCGTTCCGAAAAGTTCTTTGCATCTTTATCATCCAAATTTTTCAGATATAGAACGAAATTTATTTACCAGTGAAGGGATTAAGAATATCCTGAGGTATTTGCTGACCCAGCAGCATCGTACTCGGTATACTCGTTTCAGAGCCATCCCAGCAGCCACTGTTGGTCGTCCCATTGACTTGCATACCTAAATAAAACAAAACGATAAAATAATCCGAATAAAAATCAAATTTTCGTACGAAAACGACGCAGAATGGAAAAAAAACCGAGGGAGTGCGAGCGCTATTGAATGAGATCAACAAAAGTTGTAATTGCCAATTAAATCACGTAATTGAATAAACTCCTCGAAAATGTAACGATGAGAACAAATTACCGAAAAATACAAAAGAGTCTTTTTTCACAACGAATTTGCTCATAATTATTCCTCGCTCGCGCACAGATCGGAATACGTTTAGAAAAATTCGGAAAAACTGGCCAAGAGTCAACAATAAATTGATTTTTATGAGAGCGCGATAGCGTGGAACTCGTCGTCGCTGAGTTGGAGAGTCGACTAGTGCCTCGACCTCGGGACGTCAGCCTGAAACCTTTACCAACACAAACTCTCAAGGGAATAATGGAGTTCTCTCATTCGTCGAGTGTCTCGACTAATCGCAAAACATCCAGTCAATGTGTTTTTCTTCATCTGGTTCGTATATGGACAAGACTCACTGGACGATATTCTGGTTTTTCTAATACGAGAAAGGTCCGACGCCTTGAGACTTACGCATCACCAGCACGAACTGTTCCCACGCATACTGAATATGCATCAGGCCTTTCACATAAACTTTATATTTTTTAAACTTGACCTCATTTTCTTCCTACAAATTGTTTACGTTTTTTCATACCAAAAAATAATACGAATGCGTAGAGAAAAATAATCGTGACGTGCACAGCGACGCGTGCACGTTGTTTTTGCTTTTTAAGATTTTGGGAATTACCGTGAATGGTAGCGATGAGACTGAGATCCATGCTGTCATTGAGAGACTCATCATTCGGTCCCATTATCGCTCGGATCTCATCCTCGTCACGTGAATGATTCAACGCCGAGTCAAGACTCCCAGCCGATGCGCTCAGCAGCGAGGACGAGTCCTCCGGCGAACGACTTCTGAGCGAGACACGATCCAGACTCGAGGTCAATATACCGTCTGACTCGTCCAAAAGCTGCTGAGCTCGTGTTCGCCGCTTTGGCGGTAGTGGCGGCGGAGTGCCTGATTTGTCATGGTCTTCTATCGTGAAGGCGTTCGTCCTGAAAGCATCCACAGTTATTGCCAAATATCGATTATTCCGTGAAGCTTAACCCTCCGTAGACACACATGGGTCTGGGCTGCCCATTCAGCGAATCGCGTGAATTTTTCGTATTTCGTATCGATTACCATTAAATAACAATAATAAAAAAGAATTTTTATCCATCGCACAGTGCAGACTCTCTTTCCAAAAATCCAGAACTATTTTCCTGAATTTTTTCCGATTTTTTGAACTTGTCCAAGCACAGTGAAAAACAGTAGAACACCCCAGACCCATGTGTATCTACGGAGGGTTAAAACTCGTGTCCCATTTAACGAAAAAGAATTCTGAAACTTCATTTATTGCAAAAACTTGACAAATTTCATTTCGCATAAGTTTTTTGGTCGATGGGTAATTTTTGAGAAATTTCATCGCTAAGAGCTGCTCATGAAAAAACACGATTTCGCCCTCAATTTTTCGTGGCATGAGAAATCGAGGTACCTTTTTTTTGCTCGTTCTCAATATTGTGTTTATTCTATACGAGTGTGTTATATATTAACCTGTCTGGTAGGGGTGGTTTCGGTGGTGGACTAGAATCCCTCAGTATGGACTCGGAACTGTGAGAGCTCCTGACCAAACTACTGGTCGTTGCGGTCTGTTCCAATATCTGTCTTTCACGTGGGGTCAATGGAATGTCCGGCAGAGAGTTTCTCTGTGGCGTCAGCTCGCTCCCGTAACCCGATGTCCTGCAATGGAATATTTAATCAACGATTTTTCATGCTGTTATAATACCGAGCAAAAAAGTCTTTGCGTGGATTTATTTTTATTCTGCAACAATGGAAGATCGTGAGAGATCAAAGCGACTCAACAAATGTTTTAATTTTTTTTTCTCGACGGATATTCCAGACTTTTAAATTAAAATATTCCGAACGAGTTTTAAAAATTACGTTTATGACAGGGCCAGAGCATTTCGCGATCGTGAGTCGAGTCAAAATTTGTGTTGAGGAATAAAAATAATTGGAAATCGCAATTCGCAAAATGATTTTTAAACAATTCCGAAATATTTTGTCTGAAGCTCTATCAAATATTTGGGCATCGAAATATCGTGATTATTCGTACACAAACCGGTTATTAGTCGTGATCGGTGGAGGCTTTTGTCTGTTGGATATTTTTTCGTGTGCCAGGGCTACGAGATTTTTCACAGCATCCTCGACAAGACCAATTACGTGAGTTACGTTCTCGGTATCGAGTGCCGATGACTTGTCACCGTGCAACAACACGTCGTCGCAAAGCTTGAGCAATTGAGCTAGGGCTTGGTACACTTGGTTCGTCGCCGAGCCCAGGGTCGAGCTAAAAACAATATAAACATGGATTTAGTCAATAAAATCGTGAAAAAAATTCATCGTGCCAAGTGAACAAATTGTTTTCTAACAAATGTTTCCTTTAGTTATCGAAAACTTTATCAAAGTCTTTGGATTCTTCAATTATTGAATATTGACACACGTGGGTCTCTGGGGTGTCCGGTCCATTGAACGAATGGCGTGAATTTCTCGTTTTTTGTATCGATTACCATTAAATAACAATGATAAAAAATAATTTTTATCCATCACCCAGTGCAGTCTCTCTTTCTATAGATCCGGAACTATTTTTTTGAATTTTTTCTGATTTTTTGAACGAGTAGAAACAGTTGGACGCCCCAGACCCATGTGTGTCTACGAAGGGTTAATTTTGTCCTCTTCGGAGTGGAAAAAAACCGTCAAAATGTGTGTTCGACACTTTTTTGGAGTAAAAAATGAAAATTCAATTTGATTTAAGAAGAAAAAACACTCACCTGTTCTCGTAAAGCAAATAAGACTTGAGTACAGTGTGTATCGTGGTGACAGTGTCCAAAACAATAGTCCCGTTGCCAGGCAACATTTCGAGTTTTTTTTTGGAAACAACGTCACGAAAATGGAGCAAGGCGAGTTGGACCTGTCTGACGTGAATGTGAAGATCCCGTAAGGGATTTTTCTCCAGGGGTTCGCCGGCGATTCCAGTCTTATCACGGGGCGTCCGGGGCGACGAGGGAGAAGCAGCCCGTGTTGCGATTCCGCTTCCACCCCCACCGCCGCCCGCCGTTATCGCTGGAGAACGCATTTGCGATAGTTTCTCCAGGAAGTCTTCTTTGAAGGAACGGGCGCGTCGGGCTAGTTTGCCCCCTCGCGCTTTTCCCCCTGATCGCTCCTCGACTTCTGCAAATCGATTAAAAAAAAAAATCAATTATAATATCTCCGTGACAAAATTATTTCATCGAATCATCATTTTATGTATCGATTTGATATTCTGCTCGATTTACGGTCGGAAAGTGTATAGAAATAATATTTTCTTGTCCGCAAACATGTGGCACGATTTTCTCACAAATTCTATGAAACTATAGAAATGGTTTCAATAAAAATGGCTCGGTACCAGCAGAAATAAAAAATGGTACGTAGAATGGGGACGTTCTTGGATAATATTGCTGAGACGCCATAGAACGGAGGATGCAAATTCGAGCGTTTGGTGTTGCGGTTAACCGGTAAGAATAACGGTGCACATATGACGACGGAAGAAGAATTTCCGGGACGTGATTTGGATCCAGGAGAAAAACAAGAGGCTGTGTGCACTCCGTCGAGTTCGCACGAAGGAAAAATATGGATATTCGAATATTCAGATGAACGAAAGGAACAAAAGCACGTAAGAAAAATTGGGGGAGGGGCGGAGAATATATAAGAACAGCAGGCTGCAGGGAACATCCGTGCTGAAGGAGTAAAAAGTTTGAGGAAGAAAAAGGCAAGGATAAGAAAATGTAGAAGGAGGATTAAATGAGACTCCGATGTTGGCTTATCGCCAAGTCACGTATCTCTTCTCGCATGTATGCACCGAGTCCATAGCACTCGCCCATTCTTTCGCCCACCCTTGCATCTCCAACCCTTTCCTCCCTTTGTGCCATACTGCGAGGGACCTCGGATGACCTCCATTTGGTAACAAAAACCTGATGGTTGGAGGGAACAATCGGGACAGTCGAAAAACACGTCTGAAGTAGAAAACAGTTGGATGGATATTGTGACCCTTGGGAGCATTAGCACCAGCTGCATCGCTATTTATACTTCTCGGCGTTGCAATCATTCTGGAATGTTCAATGGGATTTTGCTGATCTGCCAATTTTAATTACTGCACAAAACCCTCAGAGAAATCAGGATTCGAGTTTACGTTTGAAAAACACGATAAAAAAGGGGAAAAATTTTGAAAAAATACACCAATTGTCAGAGGGTTTTCTCCTTTTTTCTCACAGAAAACAAATTTTTTTTGGAACAGATTTTATTCGATACGTTCGACTGAACGTTTTTTTTGAACGATCCCAGAAATTGTGTCATTACAGCAAGAAATATTCGAGAAAATCTCTTCGGACACAAATTTTTGTCGATCGAATCGTAAATTTCGTTGAAAATTCCATTGGAAACCAAATTTACTGCCAAAATGACGAAAATTCTGAAATATTTTCTAAAAATATTAAGATTCCTGTGTTCAATAAAATATCGACAAATTTTTTTAAAAATTTCATTTCCAATACAATAATTTTCGAAAACTCGTAAATAATTCACTATAAAATGTTTGGTGCCCTTGAATCACGCAATAGATCGATTATTCCAGCGAATATAACCGCAGGAGGTCGAATGGAGGAAAATGCATGAAGGTATCATTACACAGCTCGCACAACGAATTTTTGAGGGCTCTGATGACGCTGAGAATACGAGGACAAAGTACGAGCAAGGGGCGCAAACCAGCGATGATGGAAAATCCAATTAACGGATTTTTTAATCACCGCGAAATTGCGGCTGGCCGCTCTGTGGCCACAAGAACAGGACGCAAGGGTGCGATATATATGCGTAGCAGTGTGCTGACGGTATGAAGGAAAAGGTAGCATGGAAATTGAGACAGAGCACGTGCGAATAGCGACGCGCCAGCTATCGTTTGTCTGGAAAAGAATGGATTTCGTGTACATAGTTATATATATGAAGACAATAATGGTACAGGACGTGCATCGGAAAACTGCGGGACGTGGACAAACCCGGCGAACCCAATATAGAACGTATATAACGAAGAGAAGTTCGACGACGCGAAAATCCCGTTTAATTGCACGATCGACGTCGATTCGACGCGTCACGGAATTCAGGAGACTCTTCGCCGCCTCTCTTTCTCCCTGTCATCTGTTTTGCCCTGCACCCTCCATTGTTTGTCCCGACGAGATCGTAAACAAGACAATGCATCGAAATGAACTGTACGCTCGAGCGTTGACGTTTATTTATATATAATGTCCGCCAACAACTGTATAAATACGCCAAGAAATGTAATAATAAATAATAAAAAACAAAAAAAAATTTAAAAAAAAACAAATTCGTCTTTGGAGGTAATTTTTCATGGAGCTGAATTCGCGACCGTTGATCCGGAGCTTTCGATGAAAACATCGGAGAACATACGAGCGCGACTACTCATGGAAATAATTGAAATGGAAGTTAATTGCTTTTTTCAAAGGAAATCTTTCCAATTTTGTTTCATTCATGAGAATTACGTTATTTTGATCTCAAAATAAAAAAATAGATTTTCGGATCGTTGACTCGCTCGTGGAAAGCTTTCCGATTACCCCAGAATTCTTTTCATGCTTCACTGAAACCAAATTTTGTTGAATCGCAACAGATATTTTTTTTTTATGAAAATGAAAAAATTTCTCGATTATCTCAACCGCTTATTTTTCTCTCTCTGGAGTACATCATTCTACGCGATGATATTATTGTTGAATAAACAAACGTCACTGCGTTCCTCCCACGATACTGTCTCGACAAAATTCTCTTCCCAGTGTCCAGGACCGCTCTCATGCACTGGAAATGAAATTTACTTTAAAATCGTCGATATTTTATTGAACATGGTAAACTAAATATTTTTGTATAATTTCCAAATTTTCGTTATTTTTGCAGTATATTCGGTTTCTAATGGAATTGTCAACGAATTCTTGGGATTGTTGAAAAAAAAAAACGTTTAGTCGAACGTATCGAACAAAAATCTATCTTTTCCAACAAAATTTTGTTTTCTGTGTGGTTTTTTATTTCCATGAGATGTTATAGATGGCAAGTGTCATTCAGAAATATGTACACAGCCCACTCGTACGAAGAGAGGTAACAGCATGAAAAAAACAAGTCAGTTTACAGACAAGCTTATCCGATATTTTGTCATATACACAGCAACGAAAGCATCTGTGGGTAGAATAGGTGAACGAGATCCGGATCACTATTGTACGCATTGGCGGTAGCGAATCAAGTTCTATTCACGCATTCGGGTTGAAACTTCAATCGGACGTGATTTTGCCAAAAGGCATATAGATCTGCCGGACTGGATAATAGAGGAGAACAGAGTTAGGGAGCGCGACTGCATGAAGGAGAAAAAGCAAGTTCGATGTATACACATATACATATACTGATCGATTGAAATGGAAGCAGCAGAAATGGGGGGATATACGCGGACAACCGATATGCAAATTACCATGATTGACTGGATTCGCGGTAGGCACAGATAGCACGTTCGAATCTCATCGCAAGTCCATCCTGATGCGGCTATAGATATAACTTTACATCCGGAGTGTATCAAAAAGATCGGGTCCGAGGTTATTTGTGGGTTTAGGACGATATCGTGCTAAATATACAAAAGTTTTCGTTGTATTCTGAGATATTAATTAACGAGTACGAGCAAGACCAATCTGTTGCATTAGAACAAGGAGGCACGGAGTCGGAGAACGCACGGGAAATGAAATTTTGTTAAAAATCGTCGATATTTTGTTGAACACGATAAACTAAATATTTTTGGATAATTTCAAAATTTTTGTCACTTTGGCAGTATATTTGATTTCTAACGGAATTGTCAGAGAAATTTACGATTGGAACGATGAAAATTTGCTTCCGAAGAGACTTTCTAGAATATTTCTCACTGCAATGACGCGATTTTTGGGATTAAAAAAAAAACAACGTTTATAGTCGATCGTATCGATATTTTCCAACAAAATTTTGTTTTCGAATGATTAATTCGAATCTCGTCGACGGTGCAATAGAAAGGAAAACGATTAAGAGCTTTTTCCGTTAAAATTTGATGATTCCACTTTTAGGTCTAAACTTTTGCGATGACTCGTATTAGTACGAAGCAATAGAGACTGTGGCTGTTACTCTTCGCATGATACCGAATACTCAAGTTTCAACACACAATGCAACGAGGGTGGCTTTGCATCGGTGATTGACGACGACCGCAGCTTGCACCGCGGATGCATCGGGAGATTCGATTTAATGCCACAGTCGGTAAAAACAGCGATTTCCCTTCGGTTTTTACTGCTTAGATTCGCCACTATTGTCAATTTTACGAGGCTTCTGTATTTCTGCCCTCCGTACTCCCGGTAAATTGTGCCGAGTCTGTTTTTCTTCCCCATTCGTTTCCTCGCACGGGCTTCGCGCCCTTTTTTCTGTGTAAAAATAAAACTGCTATGCCAGCCGGATTCGTTCGAGTTCTACACGATTCAGCAGCTACGATTTGCATTAAAAATTCGTCAATCATGTAAGAAAATGCATTGAAAAATAATCCGCAGAATTTTCTAGAAAATTCAGTTTTCTAAAACTCTCGATAGATCGTAACAATTGCAGAAGAATTGAAAAAAAGTGAGAACGAACTTTGCTCGAATACCGATGCGCAGTGAACGTCAGACACGAAATGTAATTACCAGGAACGTCTAACAAGGGGAGCAAGGGGCTCGTTAATTGGAGCGAACATACCAGACGTTCTCCGCGCAATATGTACGTGAACGTCAGTAGTTTGCATTTACCTTTTGAACATAACACCGACGGCTTGTTTATATACAACAACAAGCTATACATTGAGCGAAGTGTTGCTGGGTATATTAGATTCACGCTCCGTTGCAAGGTGTGCAAAGCAAAGCGGTTCGCGTATATCGTACCCGGCGAGAGAATTGGGCCTGAGAATTTCCATGTCACATCGAGAATTCTCTGATCAGAGCTTACGCCGCAGAACCTTAATTTATGTTGCTGGCTGCATCCCCATTTGCAGAAACCGATGTTTCGCGAGCTTAACTAGTTTCTCTCAGAATTCAGCGCAGTAACGTTCGCGTCGAATCAATTCGATTAACGGCTTCGACATAGCCTTGAAAATCACATTATAATCCAACCCAAACGCTCGTTGCGTTCCGTTGACTAATTATCAACATTTCCTCTTCGTTAATGTTCACTCAACCCCGTGGTGTCAATTTCTATGCCAGATTATTCGACAAGAACAAGAATCGGCGACTCTCGCGTTTGAACTTTAACGAAACTTTGTTGATTGAATTTCTGTAATGTTTGAGATTCGAGGATGCTCACGTGAATCCACTCGTTTCATATGCTCCGACGAGAATCTTACAGCGCAACCTCCAAAGGGGTGACAGCTGAATTGATGCACTGAGAAACTTATCGCCGCGTCCAATATATGTCAGTGTATACATTGATATACGAATATTCATGTTATGTCCATGTACATATATAATATATTTGTTTGTATACCGCGAGAGGACTGCGAGCTCGCGATAAGACCACAATTTACTGATATATAGTCCATGAGACACCGGCTGGAAACAACAGAGTAACGAGACACCTAGGTGGAGGTTGCCGCATGCTGCAGACACTCTGCCAGACTGCAGAGTGGATGAGAAACATTGGGAGAGAGAGCGAGAGCGAGAAATTTCACAATTAATGATCTCACCTGACTCTCACCCCGTTATAACCGAGTCTCGTTGCTATAACGTTAATTTATTATACCCTGACGAGAATGATACGGAAGGTATATAAATTGGACCGCCACGACTGACACGTTTTAATTGCTTCCAACTTTTCACAGCCCCTGCTTTATTACGGCACGAGGAAACGCTAAACATTTCTTTACTAACCGCGCAAATGGCAATCTCAAACGATAAAAATTGTTTTAATTATTTCCTCGACTGCCCCAAGTTGTACTTTCGCTGTGGCTCTGCCGGGAATATTCCAAGTTTCCGATCTTTTTCGCGTTACTCTCTCCGCAGGCTTCACCGTAAAAAATTCAATCGATTTATTTATAACTTTCGAGTTTATTCGATGATTCCAATCCTGCGGATTCCTCGGATTTCTACGCGAGCCAATTCTCATGTTTTTACAGTTTAATGGTCAATCAAGTTCTCGCTAATTCTCGCGATTGTTGTTTTTAACGATTTATACTCATGAGTCCTCGAAATAACGAGATATCGAGAGCTCTGCGGTTGCGAACAGATTGCAACTTTACATAGAGTATTTGCGTTTGTGATATTCCGTTATCCATATGCAGATACGAGATCTATCAATTTCAAACTCTCATCGTCCATCGTACGTACGCGTGTTAATATGTAAACAACTGACAGAACGATGCTTCGTATATGCCCCGTGTTTGGTATCCAGAGAAACACATCGCACGAGCAAATTTCAATGATTGGTTTGATCCTAGAACCAAGGATAATCACAATTCCAGCAATTATGCATTAGAGCTTGGGAAAGTGTTTATTCTGGAAGTTGTCGTAAATTTATGGCGAGCACTTGGAAGGTCTAGCCAGGACCAGGAATAAGAACAGGGTCCTGAGCCCAAAATGCAAGGACAATAAACAATGAGAATACAACTAACGGAATCCTCACGACAAACGTTACGTGGAAATTGATAATGCAATGGAATTGTGGAGCGTATTTATCGAAATGTAATACTTTCCGGTGAATTCGTAAATTACACATTGCAGCTAATTGCACCAAACAGTAATTTGTTTGATGGGAATAAACGAAATGGTAATGGACAGGGATGTGGATTGTTATCTTTTGACTCGAAAACACGTTCACAATGTGGGGAGGTTCGAGGTACGTGCGTGTGATTCTCTATTAATTTTCTACAGCACACACGCGAGTCTCGTCTCTGTGGATGATTGGATATCGATGTACCGGAAGTTTATCTTGCTCATCGTAGATCTGACGTTTCTAGGTGCACCGCGTGTGCATTTATATCTGGCCAGAAATACTGCATGTGGGAAACGATAACATCGGAGCCCAAAGGTGTCACTGGTGTACCGTCAACCAACGATGTTAATGCATTACTATCGATAACCCCATTTATAATGAACACGTATACATCCAGCTCCTCGCATAGATGCATCAATGCATCGATGCATGTGAATAATATTCTCACGTGTCTACAGTGGTCTTGGTAAACACGAACATGGACGTCATACAGTGATCTCGTTAATTACGTACAACCAACTCCCGCGAGTATAATGTCCCTCGCAGCAACGCCATAATTCCATAGACTGCAATGCTGCTATGCACCGAAGTGCAACCGAGATGATCGATATCGAAATTTCATATTTATTAATATTATTCATGGTCCATCGCAATTTGGCCACTCCCCACAGCGAAAATGACAACTCTATGTGTGCCTCATCCACTGAAGACTCTATTTTAGTGGGGAAGCTCGATAATTTGTTGATTACGATCAAGTTAACTATTTTTTTGATGATAACTCATTTCTTTGTCATTTCGGAAGTATATTTCGATTAGAATTTCTCGAAATTTTGAAATATTCAAGAAAATATCGACGTCTTTCTAAAAAATAAACGAAAGATAAGGCTAATGGAAGTATTCGATGTGTTCATCGTTCTATATTGAAGAAATCGTTGAGGATTGCTTATTAATGATTTAAGAAAGTCCGATAGATAATTGTTGCAACGTACGAATGGCTGAACAGCGACACAGCTTTCCAAGAGAGCGCAGAGACGTATATACGCAATGCTTTGGAAGAATAGCGTAGAAGAATAGTAATTGGGGTCTGAGCGACCCGTTGAATACGCGTAATTCCCGGCAATTGCGTTAGGGGTGTTTACCAGGGTCGTTGAACACTGTGTTTCGATTGATGAGAAAGAGCGAGCACGGGGAAGCAAAGCAAACGTCAGGAAATTCAGGTGTGGGTCGGTTCGTGCGGTCGTGGAAATTGCGTTTATTTGGGTGCGTTTTGGTGCAACTGCACATACATATATCGCAATAGAGGCAACTCGCTCGTTCTGTGGCTTAATTCCATTAATATGGAAATTCCTCGTTGATTCGTGGACGCGGGCTATACGAATCGAGTATTCGAACGAGATGGGTGAAGGGAAGGAAAGCCCGACAGCAGTTTAATTCTCATGTAGACAGAAATGTGCGTATACTCTGCTCACCCCTCTCTATATTGTACATGAAATTCCGCATATCTTCTAACGAGAAATACGAACTTGTAGAATAGAATTTGAAATTCCGAGACGTGTGCTTGCAGTCGATATGCCAAAACGGTAATTCAACCGTTTCTTTCAATCTTTTGATTTTTTCGACGATAATTTATCACTGGAAACGAAATTTTGTTGGAAAAGATCGATATTTCGTTCGATACGTTCGTCTAAACTTTTTTTTTTTAATACTCCGAAAAATTGTGTCATTGCAGCAATAAATATTCTAGAAATTCTCTTCGGAAGCAAAGTTTAGTCGTTCCAATCGTAAATTTCGCTGACTGCCAAAATAACGAAAAATTTGAGAATATCAAAAAAAAAATTTCTTTACCTTTTTCAACAAAATATCAACAATTTTGAATAAAATTTCAGTTTCAGTGTAGAAACTATGGATTTCACGGTTATCATAGTCGTTTGTTTCGAAGAGAATTTTGTTCCACGATGTTTCAGTAAAGCAATTTGCCTCGTTCTGTAAATTATTTCATTGCTGCTTTCGATGTATTTAATCGAGAAAGTTAATGATTGTAATTATGACAGTATTAACAATTAACGTATTTGGAGAAAGCCGGAGAAGAACCTTATCGTTGGGAATAGCACATCCATCGGTCAATCATTGCTGACGCTCCGGACGATCGCTTTTCCCATGAGGAAAGAAAGCGAATGCCATGTCGACGAACAGCTATGAGTGATCGTTTCTCTCGCCTCTTCCTCCTCTTTCGCTTTCCCTGTCTCCGCGTGTCTCTCTCGATCTTTCCTGAATCGGGAAAAGCAAATTGCTCTTTCGAGCTTCACTTTGAGAAACGCTTGGGAGTTGACTCGGGAAGATATTTTCGTCTATGGATCACGAGGCAGACTCTACACAGACTCTCGTAGAAATAGAGTTTTCTTACAGGCACGAGGTTACCTGAGCTATACGTATATATACGAGGCTACGTCATCACGTGAGGAAAAAGTGCGACAGCAGGGAAGGATGGAGGAAGGATACGAGGCCGGAAGGATCAAGACGGAATTGACTAGATTTCGTAGACACGAGACTTGACTAACTTGCCTCGTAAATCACGTCTGAACCTTAGCAAAGCCAATAATTACCCGACGTCAAAATTGATTATCGGTCGGTTCGTTAACGGAATGAGCTCGCACCGTGCTGATGAGCTTCTGCTGCGGTTGATGCTACCACCAGCAACCCTATTCATCCACATCCAACGCAGCAATCACTGACTAATGGATTTCGGTTTACTTAAGGTAGTACTGTCGGTTTTCGAATTATCGTTTAGCATTTGATGAAATTTGGTAGATTAGTAGATTATTATTAGAAAAAGATTCAGTCAAATTTTCGAGAGGCTACAGAGAACCAGAAAAAATATATATTCGCATTGGTAGTTTCATACACTGAAAACAATATTTTGTTGGCAAAGATCGATATTTTCTTCGATACGTTCGACTAACCGTTTTTTTTTTTGAATAATCCCAAAAATTGTGTCATTGCAGCAAGAAATAATTCTAGAAAGTCTCTTCGGAAGCAACTTTTTGTCGTTCCAATCATAAATTTCGCTGCCAATTCCGTTAGAAACCAAATATCCTGCCAAAATAACGAAAATTTTGAATTTTATCCTGAAAATATCATGTTTACCGTGTTCAAAAAAATATCAACGATTTTTAACAAAATTTCACTTCCAGTTTCGAATTACATTCTCCACGGACAAAAAGTCTCTTCGGAAGCAAATTTTTGTCGTTCCAATTCGATCGCTTTATATCAAAACCTTTATCCAAGATTGGTAGATGATTATTCATACTTGAGACAAAATCAAGGAGCTGCGATTGGTTGAAGATGAACCTTCGACCAACTGACAGGAGAACGAGAGGCACAGTCACTAATTATGCAGTCATGAGTATTGAATGCAAAATACATCGGTGGGGAGGAAAGCGTTTGCCATGCTCTCGCATTCCAGGGAAAGACGCGAGAGAGTTCTACCGAAATAACCACCAAGAGGTTGTTGCACCGTTCTTTATATGCGTATGTGTGCACACACATGCATGCAAGTTGTAGGAAAAGGTTGCGGAGAGGGAATAAGGGACCGGAGACACAAGTATCTCTCGATAAAGTTGCACAGATTTATTTTTGTTTATTTTTGTTTTTGTAAAAGTAAAATTTTGTCTCTCAATCATTGGCCGTTCCCAACCTCTCGTGGGCAATTTTTCGTACGCAGAAATGCGTTTGATCCACACCGCAATATTCAGTGTCATAATCACTTGGCAAAATTATTAGACGAGCTCCAGCTGAGAAAGGAATAACCGAGACAAATGAATAAAATTACCGAGTCCGACAAAATGATTTTCGAGTCAGTTGCTGAGTATGCCGAAAAGAGGATTATTCCAGCGTGCTTGCGAGCAGAACGCGATCTAAATTTAACTACGAGAAGCTGCGCCCCGTCAATGCAAGTAGACAGAAAAAAAGAGAAAACCGATAACCGAGAAGTTTCCAGATTCAGCTGGATCGCTGCTCGCTATTGTGACGAAATTATTTTGGAATCGATTCGATCGATTTTTCCTTTTTTTTTTCAAACAAAAAGCACCGAACGAAAAATTGCTTTTAAAAATTCTTTCGAGTTTGTGGAGTTTGGAGAAAAATCGTCAAAATGTGGGGATAGTGCATGGAAATTTTGGCTCATCCACAAAATGACAAGATTTTCGTCGCATCCCAACTTGATCCCAAGAAAATCCGAAATCTCGTGTTCCAATATTTGTTTAAATGAAAAACTTCGGAAAAGGGTCCTACTACGTAAATCCAATGACACAAAGGCTTGAAGATGACAAAAAGTTGAATTACGTATCTATAAAAATAAGAGCTGAATTCTATCAAGGGACGAGACGAATGCAATAAAAGTGCACGATCAGTTCCATTTCGATTCTTTTCAACGGGCACGCTTCATCAGAGAGATGCTGGTCACTTTGAGCTAAGCGTAGAGTAACGTCTCCGTTGTCGGGCTTCGTAGACGAGAAATATAAAGAAAAGTCAAAGAAGCGAAAGGATCGAGAATTGAAATTGGATTCCGTGATTTTTCTAGTTCCGTCGATTTCGTAGAAACACGTACATAGAATTCTACCTTCATATAAATTTATTTTGTTACTGTAGATGCAGTTTATTGCTCGCAAACAAAAAAACAGCAACAGAGTTACGATTTCGTTTCGATGTAAAATTTTGGAGTCGACTGTAACGAGAATCGCTTCAATTGCATTTTCTCGAAAGATACGATCCTCCCATTTTTATCATTACTGCCAGCATATCCTTTCCACTCTTCACGAACCCTTCAGAAGCGAAATGAAAAATAACGCGAGGAATAAAAATATGGGAATGCATGAAACTTTTCTACCGCAATAAATATTTTCTCCTTGCACCATGTTTCTTTTTAAGTTCTTTCCCTTTGCAGCATCTTGTTACACTTTCATGGAGAATCCGTAGCAGTACTGAGGGATGGTGAACATTGAGAAACGTTATTACTGCGTGAGGATTTTCTTTTTGTCTTTTCTCTTACTTTTTTGCTCGTTTCTTCAATAAGATACAAATTTTTGAACAAATGAAACGATCGTACATCGGGAATTAGTGGAAAGATAAACTCATTCAAATTATGCAGCGATATTGCAATATTCCATTCCCTCATCAGAGGGTAGTTTGGAACTCGTAGACGTGACACAACGGACCATTCAATAAATCAATTTTAATAATAAATAGCGCACGAATGCGCGTCGTAATTTCAACAATTTTTTATTCGCGGCGATTCTTGTTTCCGTGTTCCAAGTCTTTTCAACGAGATACACTGAGAATGAAATTTTATTAAAAATCGTCGATATTTTGGCAGTAAATTTGGTTTCTAACGAAATCGTCAGCAAAATTTACGATTGAAAGGAAGAAAAATTGCTTCCGAAGAGACTTTCTAGAATATTTCTTGCTGCAATGACACAATCTTTGGGATTATGAAGAAAAAAAAAACGTTTAGTCGAACTTATCGATGAAAATATCGATCTTTTTTAACAAATTTTTTTTTTCAGGGATACCATTTTTTTAAATGTCATTTTTTGTTATCATTTAAATTATTGAGATTCCTGTCGACGATTTGCGAACTCGGATCATTTTGTGGACGTAAAACCGATGTCATCCACTCACTGGTTCCCGCTCATTGGTCAAATAACCCCAGTCGACTTTTCCCAACTGAATCTGCCACTGTTTTCGTAAAAATTCATTCGGTACGAAGACAAAAGCGATGCTGGATTATCGTGGGTTTCGGTGGAGCGATTGTTATCTTTAAATTGAAATCGAGCAGACTGCTAATTCTGATGTATCGCGGTATTACTTCGGGGTGGTTGATAAATTCGGTACAAAGTGTAAGCGGATATTTATGCAATAGAGCTATTGGAATCGATGCCTCAAATGGGCCCTAATGGCGAAAATACTACTCGAGTTTAAAATGTATCAGTCTTGGTAATGGCAAAGGATTATTCTCAAGGGTTTCTGTCTCCTGTAAAATATATATATAAAAAGAGAAACGTGTATCCATCTAGAATAGGAAAGATAAGGATAGAGAGTCGTTCAGTAATTGCAAGTTCGCTGATCCTCTCGAATCTACTTTGCCGCCCGCGCCATTAAACCGCGTGATAAAATAAATCGCGGTGGTCGTTGTCGTCGTTGGTGGTTACACAGTATAAACTTGCCGTCTTTCCACTCGTTCCTTCCCTCTTGGTTACTTCTTCCGTTGCAGCATCTTTTTACAAATTCTGCCTCATTTTTTGTTGTCGGATCGCTCTCTTTCCTTTTTTCTTTTGGCCGAGAGGTCGCGAATTTTTAATGGTAGCCTCGGGCTTGTATAACCGCCTCGTCATCGCACTCGTTTCATCCCTTTAGCCGTGAGTTTCTCGGATAAAGATGTCTGAGTAACGAACAGCTACGTTATTTCAACGTTATACTCCGAGCTCGACTCTTACACAGACTCAAAGAAGGAAAAAGCTCTCTAAGCTCGTCTTCGCATTCGCCAAGAATGACTGTCGTACCAAAGATTTTTCCATCCTCACGTTCTCTCTTTTTCCATGTGGGTGTGCGTGTCATACATTCTCTTACTCGTAGCATTTTCTTTCTGTCTCGAGACGACGTGCAGTCGTCTCTCGTCGTCGAAAACTTCAGCCAATCTCCAAGTGAAACAGGAGCTGAGAATCCAGCGAAAAAACTGCCTCGATAACGTCTGCACTGTTTCTACAGGACTTTAGTTCAGCGGATAAGCTTCATGAAATCGTTCCCTTTTATTCGTCATCTTTTTTATTCTGTTAATCATTTTTCCGGTAGAATATTCCCAGCCAACTTCTTCATTTACCAAATTAACACTTTGGAGACATTTTTTTCCCTGAAGATTTTTTTTTTTTCGAAATTCGGGTCAACGTTTCTCTAGAGAATCTGAAGTTTCTTTCGTACTCATACTTCAGATTCAATAACAGTTTTTTATGATCGTCAAATAAGACAGTTTGGAAATTCAAAGTTGAGTAACTCTTCCAAATTTCTTGATATTCCCACAGGAAATGTAACGATTCTTGATTACTTGGTTAAGAAACTTTTGCTGTTGACGGAGTCGAAATATAGATATGGCTGGTCACATTCAATGTACAAGGGCACATTCACAGACGGGATGGTCCTCTTCGCATGTCACTTCCGGTGAGTGCACTTCGCGCTCTTGTGCACGTCGCTAACATAGATATAACGTCGTACACACAACTCGTTCGAGTTTCGCCATTCCGCTTTTCTAATGGCTTCTTCCTCAGTGACTGCAAGAACAAGAATCCACAGAAGACCATCCTCGTTCACTCGACCAAACTTGATACCGCATCACAGAAAACGAATTTCGTTGGGAAGGATCGATATTTTGTTCGATACGTTGGACTGAACGTTTTTTTTCGAAAATCCCAAATATTGTGTCAGTGCAGCAAGAAATATTCTAGAAAATCTCTTCGGAAGCAAATTTTTGTCGTTCAAATCGTAAATTTCGCTGAAAATTCCGCCAGAAACCAAATATACTGCCAAAATAACAAAAATTTTGAAATTATCCAAAAATATTTAGTTTTCCGTGTTCAACAAAATATCGACGATTTTTAACAGAATTTCATTTCCAGAACAATAATTTTTCATCTTCTCGCACACTGACTTTTTGAAAATATATTTTCAACGTCGGAATGAAAATGCCAAGTGTCTTGATCTTTCCGAATGATTGTGCTTGTGTTCGTAACACTTTTGGCCAGTCAAGATTGAAGTTTCGAACCTTTGGGCGAATGAGTTCAATGGTCAGAAAAAGCAGTCGACACCCTTTGTAATGAGAGCGAGTTGGTCGTTTTTCTTTCACACGGAATGCCTTGCACGTTCGTGCAGAAAACACAAGTACCCTTACGAAGAGGAACACTAGAACCCAGAAGTATCCGCGTCGTTAGCGTATCGTTCTTCCTCTCACGTTCTTATCAAAAGGTGGATACTTTTTTCCGACATGGGGCGCGGAATCTTTTTGAATAAATTTCACAAGATTCTTTCTGCGAGCCAAGAAAAAGCGTCGAAAATTCTAGGATCGAATAAAATATTTTTGGGTTCGTTCAGAGATTCCGATGCACTTTTTTTTATAAAGCAAAATAAAAAAATCGTAAAATGTGAAGTGATTTTCAAAGGAAATGCGAGAACGTATGAATCGATGAATTGATCGAATTACTTTTTTTTTGGAAATGAAAAAAACTTGCGCATGGAGACATTTGAATGCTGAGAGACACGTTTAATAAACGTGGGACTAAAGTAAATTTCCTCGGGGTTGTTGTCACCCTTGTATATGCGGTGAGACAGCGAGAACATTAACGCACAAAATCTCTCATCTAATACAGGCGCATGAGAATGTGCTCTTGAAGGCGAGTGAGCCAGACAAATTCCATGCGAAATATTGCTCCAGGTACACATGCACGACTTACTTCTGAGCTGGAGCTGCATAGTTGGTATTACGAGTTTTGGCGCGTGCACAACCCCAAAAGACAGTTTAACGTGTATTGTTGAGAAAGCTTCTCACTTTTTCTCTTTCTCTCTCGAGCATAAAATAGCGTGGATTTGTCTGAACGCTTTTCTCGACGTTCTCATTTCAGAGCCGAGCAATTTTGGGGGATTAGTTTAACCGTTTTCACGTTTAATTCCAACTTTAAAAAAAAAGAGCAAGAATTTCTCGTTGCGAGTCGTCTACAGTTCGAATAATTTTGCAGCAACTCATAAAAAGCAGGGAATGGGGAATATGAAATCCATTTTAAAATCCTTCTTTTTACGAGCTTTCATATTTTTAGGAAAATTGAATAGATTCTTGTTATCAAATTGGTCGAGGCACGTTGCCAGCAAATATTCATACCACCACAAGGAATTCTCGATAGAATTTGGTGCCTCTTGTCTCTTTGAAATAACGAAAGACTCGGAAGAAACTTTTGCATAACTACGGCTCGGAATGAGCAAAGGAAATATGATACTTATGCTCTCAACCGTCTCACCACTTTTTTTTCGCTCGTTCGTCGATAGCATGCAATGAGATCCCAACGATTGTGAACCATCTGTGTACACAGATATTTGTAAATGTCAAAGAAAAGGGGCAAAGTATAGGAGAGGGACGTGTATAAAGCTCGGAGAAGCAAGGCCCTTAATGGATCCAATGTTTGCATCTCGAAAAGCATCCAATTCACTACGGAAGATCCACCTTCGTCGTCTACACTTCCAAGTATTTTCCCTGCTCCCATTCTATCAAGCTTTTTCTTCTGAAGTGGGTCTTCAACGTGTTCTCCGCGCACTATTCCCCAAAGAGGAATTCTCTACCGTTAGAGAATACACTCTACGATCTTCTATACGGAAGTTGGAAGCAACTTCCTGCTGCTCTCACAGGTACATCTTTTGTGCAAGATTCTCAAATTCACAACTGTCACAGACTCTTGACTCAAAACTTGACGATAATTGCTTCCTCGAATACCTCGCTTTGTGTTTGCCATTCCGGTCGATTGCCAATCATTCGAAAAACTCCAAAAATCCTTGAGCATCCAGCACTGGAGTTCGATGCTGAAAATTTCTTCTTTAGAGACGACGAAAAAGTCAGTTCGAACGCGATGACTTTCTCGTTTTTTCCAAAGATTTTTAATTTCCGATTCAAAAAAATGTGAAAAAGTTTTTAATTATCTTTGCCGACGTCTCGCCCCTGTACAGACTTTTTGAACAGTCAATCTAAGAAAATTTAGAGATAATATTGATTGCAAGAGTCGATTGCGATATATGTATGGAGGGCAAGGTCCTCTGCGGACCAAGTTGTCCAGCGAACCATGAAATTCCATCTGGAAATGGACCAAAGGGAGGAGGGGACGGAAGGTTGATTCTACTTGCTGTACCCTCAACCAAACAAGCTCGCAACAGCTCGGGGCTGAGCACCGCATTCTCAGGACATTGGAGCACGTAATTGCATCGTTTGCAGCCAACTGCACGGAATGGCTACTGCTTGAACTGCTCACGAAGCTTCATACACTAAATCTCTCTTTTTTCACCTTTTTCTCTTTCTCTCTCTCTCTCTCTCGCTCTTTCCAGCTCTGCCTCTCCAGCGTAGTTGGAGTGCACTTGCAAGACTTGGCCAAGGGATAGTGCAACCCCTGTTTCCACGTTTCTACGATTTTATCAAACTATATTTCTCCTCGAACCATATACAGATCGTACGTGATTGCGATATGGCTCCAAACTTTTTCTATCTTTCTTTCAACGTTTTTTCTCTCTATCTTTTTTTTAACGCTCTATTGCTGCCCAAAACCACTGAAACTTTTCACTTCGCCATAAAGTACAACCGAATAAAACAAAAGCACGCATTCCAAAAGATGGAGCTAGTAAAAAAGGAGAAAAATATCTAGAAATATAAACGGAACAAAAATTGGAACAAACGATTGATAAATTTGATTAAATGCTTTATATTATCTTTGCTTCCTCATCGAGGAAGCTATGTGACGGTGAAATCTTTTGTTTTTCAGTTTCCAATGTCACTGCGCTCAAAATGTCCAAAAAACATGGAAAAATCATATCTACCGTTTTGCACAGATGTGAATCTATACAAGCTCTTCATTGTCTTAGAATTTTGTCGATATTGGTAAAAAAAATACGATTTCTACGGCATTTTAGAATTTTCAAAAAAAAACGGTGTCTCCGCTCTAACTTCCGCAAAATTTAAGATTTTTCGCTAATTTTTTTTCTTATCAATAGAGAATCTTAATAGGAATGTTGGTATTGAATTTGGGAAATATCGGTTGAACGGTTTAAATTTTATGGTTTTTCAAAATTTATGAAAATCTGAGTTTTTCAAAAAATCGTCCAACTGCTTTAATTTCAACAAATTTTCCAAGACATTGTGTACAAGGCCGTACTTCCTCTTTACTCTCTAGAAAAGTTGTCGAAATTATATAATTTAAATGCAAATCTAAAAAACGCTGCAAATTGGAATGTGCAGATTTTGCTCCGTCGCTATGCTCAACATGCACGATACTCACAGCTTCCTCTATGAGAAAATGAAAATAAAAAATTTAGTTCCTCATAGAGGAAGATTTGAGTATCGCGCTTCGTGATTTTTTTTGGAATCTGAAAAAAGCGAGAACACGCTTTTTAGAGACTGTAATAAAATATTGCTGTACATGAGGAGTATTTCATGTTGGATTTGGCGCGATTTCTTTTTAGAACGAATGTTTCAGTAAGAATATTTATAGCGAAAAAAAGAGGGAGGAACGCTCATTCATTTCCGAATGAAAGAAAGAAAAAACGTGTGAGCGAAGGGCGTGAGAGGAGGGGGAATGTGTGTGCTAACGATTGACGTAACGACGTTAACACGTGTGTAGAGTATGTTGAACTACTCCAAGATCCTGAACTGGATTCGTATACACGCATGCGAGCAATATTATATATCAATCAGGCTGGAAAAAGGCCCTTACTCACGCGACCTACATGCGAGGATCGTTGAGGGCTGGAAACCCGAAGGAGTGACAAAAAACATTCTGACAAACTTCCGAAAGCATTACATTTCAAGCAGAAGAAAGAGCCCTGACTTTTATTATGTGGAATGCCCCAGAGACTCGAACGAGCTATTTTTAAAACCGTATTTTTTACATTTTCTCATTTTCCATTTTTGTTTTTCACATTTTCTGGTAAATGCAGTTTTCGGGTGATAAAAAACTGTCGTTTAATTAATCGTAGCCGAATCCATCTAAATTTTACGCTCCTCACGAGGATGGAGAAAATTTCGTTGCATGTCAACGATGAAAATTTCAGTATTTGCATTTTCTGCGCTTTTTTTCCGCTAATTAAATTCTGCACTACATTTCAGTCACTCTGTGCACTTGTTTCTGACGAAGATTGCGAAACCAATTAATTTTTTCAAGGCTATCCCCAAATTTTTTTTATTTTTTATTGAAGGCCATGAAATCTACGTTTCCATTGAATGGGTTTTGGTATTCAATTTGTTCATCAACTCAGTGGTTCTCTGGTTGAAATGTACGAAGGAAAATTTGTCAAGGTTCCTTCGGACGAAAATAACTGCCAATTGATGAGTTTCCCATTGTTGACTGTCGGAGCTGTATTTGAGTAGGACTCGAGGGTGAAAACCCTTCATTATGGAGGGAGGAAGATGACTGCGTGGGTGTGACATACTGCGAAGTCGTATTAAAAGTGAATTGATAACGGTTCGTCAACGGTTTGAAACTTTGCGTGATGAATGGAACTGGAAGTGTCGTAGGGTCGACCGCGCCCTTAAAACCGATGACGGAAAGCTCCGCGGTCTTCGCTAACGAGAACGTTCGAATTTCTTTTATATTCGCAATTCGATCGAATATTTATATATTCTTGTGCCCGAGATTTCATGGAGAAGGTAAAATACGAGAAACACGCAGGTGTCGGACTGTCGCGGAGTCGCGCCTTTGAGAGCGTACTTGCCCGGGACTGAGTCGCGGACACAGAGAAAACGAAAAAAGAGCTTTTTCCTTTGAAGTTTTGCGGAGGCAACGTTTTCTCTCCGAACTTTTGTATTTTCGTTGATTACATTTTTTCCGACACTTTTTTTTTTATCATTTTGACGATTTCGACATGATTTTTTCGTTTTATTTTCATAGTCCTCGTGCTTCGACGCGCGCAAGCAAACGCGTTTCTGTGACGACTACGATATTTTTTTCGTCTTTTGTCGATAAAAATTCAATTGAAAAAATGAAAATAAATTAAAAAATAGAGTCACAGAGCGAGCGACGAGTCAGAGACACAAAGAGAAAAATCCGTCGGATGCTTCACAGCGAGAATGTTTGCACTGGCGGGAAAAAAGACTCAGAAAACCGCAATAAGCCGAGAATAGATTTCCTTTGGTCTGTCTGATGTTGCACCTGCAGCTGCTCGCAAGGGAAATGCGCTGTACACGCTATTACTTCACATTCCTCAGCAGACTGCTGTGTCTTCGTAAATAATTCACAGATCCTTAAAAAGCTTTGGTCCTGTTTCCATTTCGATTGGTTAATTATTTTCTACATTTTTTCGTCAGTTTTGGCGTTGAGGATCGTCAGAAAAACGTTGATGTGGATTCCAGATTTTCTAAACGAAAATCTCGACAATTTTTAGACAATCCCGAGCGTGTATTGTTTCATTTTTTTTCTCTCTATTTCAGATACTCGTGAGCTCTTGTGTCGTAAAGAGGATTCTTTATCATGGAGGATTGAGAGAGCAGAGGCTCAGAGGATAAAGAACCTGGCGAGACGTGGCCCCGAGGATTTGGAAAATCGGTTTCCACATCCTTGACAAACCGGTGCATTAGCGAGCGTAGAATTTACAAAACTCTACATGCAAAGATGTAACAGTCTTATAAATTCCACGCTCCGTACGAAACGGCTGTTTTAGCGCACGAGTATAATTCTCGTGGCTCGTACACTCTCTTAAACCGGCTTATCAACGATATTTCGTAATCCTGCTCGCAGCATCCCTCAACAAATTCGGTGGAAAAAAGTCTGTCATCTATATTTTTAACGTTTCACGTTTCGCAGGAGGAGAAAGTATACGAGAGTTAAAATCTTGTTATTGTGATGAAAATGAGGATTTACGTTAAATACAAGGATTTTTGTTTCGTGTTTCGAATTAATAACGAGGATTCTGACTGAGTACGTTGAAACAAAACAATTTCAACGTTTAAGTGTAGAAAAAAATTGTCCATACTAAAAAGTATCTAATTAGTGAATACGTCATGTCCACTTGGTTTACAATCTGCTGGAATATTTGATTCAGGCGCATGCAGCGGTGAATAATCATCAGTTGCTCTTCTACATATTTGCATTAATAACGCACACGATTCGAATCGCCTCAGCCAGGAATTTCGAGTCGCATATTTTTACCCAAACAGTGATTCCTCCCCCACAAGTGCATTTCATTGTCAACATTCGTATCACCATAGAAATTATTCATCAGAGTCACTAAAATCTTTACCTCGATATTTTCATTCGTTTCGAAAATTAATTCAATAGTTTATTTCCAGATCCATCTCCACGGAAAACCAGGGATCAGTAACTGAGATTTTAGTTGGAAATTTTTGAAATAGCAAAAGTTGAAACACTTGAAAAAAAAATATTGATTTTCTCGATCAATTGCTTCGAGAAGAAAAATTAATTTGGGATTTATATATTTCTACATGCTGGCCTGCAAGCAGACCAAACAGACCGAGCTGTGAGATGACTTAACACGTTCGTGGCCTTAACATGATCTCTCGAGACCTCGAACAGAGCCAAATCGACGGTCACCACTTCATTTATATTTATATACACGTTGTGGTGGGTGATGGTGTCACAGGCTTTTGTATACACACGTGGATATAAAGTTTGTATAATTCATGTGTTATATATATATATACATAGCAAACGTATGTAAAGAATGTGGTAAACTCTTCGAGTCTTTATATGCAGGCTGGAAATGATATCATCACTGAATACCGTCCAGGCCAACCGTGGGCATGAAAATTGGACGTAATTCTCCATTTGTTATTCACGATTACTAAACTCAGCAAAAAGTGCAATATTTTACACAATTTCTTGCATAAGACGTTGCCCTTGAATTTGTATGTTCCGAGCTGATAATTCGAGTACAAGGCACATTCGATCGATGTGCAACCGAGCGGAACATGTATTTGCGGAAGTTCTCGTCATTGAGGTAACAAAATTTAAGCGCAGTTGAAACTAATAATTGATTACGCGAAATTTGGAGTTTGATTCGTGCCTCGAAGTCGTGTCTTCAAATTGGAAAGATTTCGATAGAAAAAAGCAGAAATATATTTATTTTTTTTCGATGAAGAACAAGAAGAATTTTTCGGGCATTTGATTCAATTTTTTTTTTTTATAATTGAATTCGACGAAATGTCATTTATTTTCCTTTGGTAATAAGTTTACCATGCACGTTGATAAATTCTTCTGATCGGTATTTATCGCGGTATTTATTTTCTCAGGTTTTTTGACACTTAAAATTCGCGTTCGGAGCGAGACGAGACAATGAAAATATTTCAATCAATTTTATGCTGCTTTACACGCCCAGCTGAAAAGTGAGTCAGCCTTTCGTCATTCCTTCGTGGTGCTTGCGGTAAATAGACGACTCGTCATTACCGCAAAGAGACCTTGCGACCGTGCAGTCCTCGCAAGTATATATTTCATAAAATATCACGAAAAATTACTCCAATTTCGTATACAAGTTTCGGTCAAAGAATCTACTCCATGGAAAATTGGATTTTACACACTATTGCATGTTCCCAACTGATAAAAACATTCGAATCGAAATTTCCTTTGAGTTATTATAATGCATTATGAAAGATATTCGCTCGCAGATGCGACGTAAGAGGCGTCAATGTTTCTGCGATTGATTCACAGCTCACGTCGGAAATACGTGACCAACGAACGATGAATCGATCGATGAATTTCTAAATCTTTCACACGTGTACGTGGCCGATATAAAGTATAATGAATCAAAAGCGATAAATTCTAATTATATTTTCCAAAGTGCTCCCAATCGAGAAATTAATTAGAAATCTCTCAAAAATGAACAGTCTTGTCCAATGATACTGGTGCAAGTTCGAGTCGTTCACTATTGGAGAACGGATAAGATAATGAAAATTCTAGGAATTTTAATGACACAGTTTGATTGGAATGCTCCAAAATTTTGAGCATTCATCGAGTTTATTCAGCGTCCAGGGGTCCGAATTCTCAAAGTGGAAGGAAATAATTTCACGTTCGATTAAATTCTTTTGTATTTTTTCAAAGTCTGGGAATCATGGAATTTTAAAAAATGGAACTAATAAAAAAAAAAAAACTAGTGTATGCAGTGATCTTTGACGAATTTACCTCGTCTGAGATTTCCAGCAGTGTTTTTTCTCGCCACGCTTCGTCGGATTTTGGAGCCGTTTGTGTGTGCACTCGGAATATTAATCACGAATTAAACTGATGACAATCATATCGAACAATTATGAGGAAAAAGGAGGAGGAACGTAGTCCGTGCGGTGGTTTCCGAAACGAAGGGGACGGAGATGAAGTTATTGGAGAGTTGAGTGCTTCGAGGACAGAATTAAATTGAATTTACTCGAAGGATAGAGAGTTGAGGAAAAACTAAAGGATTTCCGGTTTAACCGGAAATGGAGAAATAAAGTGCTCTGTGATTGTGTTGGGAAAAATTGAACGTGTAGCTTTTTTGTTCGTTGTTTGGTTTTTGAATTGTGGTTGCCGCGATATGAATGAGACACGAAGAACACGCACCGTTCGGTGGGTCCGGAGCGCGTCGCGTGTGCGCATCGACTGCTAACTAACTTGAACCGTCGAGCTTCATCCACGCTTGGGCCATCCACTCCATTCACCATCTCTCTCTCTCTCTCCCTCCCTCACTCACTCTCTCGCTCGCTCTTTCCCTTTCTCCCTTCGTTTCCTTCCATCCGATCGTTCCTCTTTCTCTCTCTGTCCTTTCTTCCTCCACGGTTTCTATTGCACCCACGCCGCAAGCCGGGGATTCCCGAAGCGCCACAACGAGATCTCCAGCCTCGGCCCCACGTGCTCTTCCGCGCCCGCGCCACACTTCGTCTGCTCTTTGCATTTCTTATTTTTCCTCTATAGTTTCGTCACTTTTTATTTCTCTCTCATTTTTTCTCTCTATTCTTCTCTTTCGTCTTGGTTGTTGCTTTTTTACCCTCGTCTCGACGTCCACTGACGGCATGAAAAAAGAGAACCATTTATTTTCTGTTTTACCCTTTAACTCTTTATCTTCCTCGCTGTCCGTCGATTTTATGTCCTCTACCATTTTCGGAAAGACTCATGAACGAAATTGCTATTGCGACGAAATGGAAATTCAATGCCTGCTCGCGGAGCATTCGTTCAACTCGAGGTTCAACTCTTCGGTGTAGCCTATTGCACTCAGTCCCAAGTTGTAAAAAAGTTTGTTAAACACGAAGATTACTGTTGGTTTTCGAATGACCGTTTACAATTTAATAAAATTTGGTACATTAGTGAATTATCATTAGAAAAAGATCCAGTCAAATTTTCGAAAAGCTACAGAGAACCAGAAAAAAGTTATTCGCATTAGTAGTTCCATACACTGAAAACAATATTTCGTTGGAAAAGATCGATATTTCCGAGGATATTTCGTTCGGTACTTTCGACTAAACGTTTTTTTGAATAATCCCAAAAATTGTGTCATTGCAGCAAGAAATATTCTAGAAAGTCTCTTCGGAAGCAAATTTTTGTCGTTCCAATCGTAAATTTTGCTGAAAATTCCGTAAGAAACCGAATATACTACCAAAAGAACGAAAATTTTGAAATTATAAAAAAACATCTGGTTTACCATGTTCAACAAAATATCGACGATTTTCAACGAAATTTCGTTTCCAGTGTAAATTGAACATTATGATGATAAATCTCAGTTTTCATTTTATTTTACAACAAATTCTTATCAATTATCGGTAAAATCTTGAAATTACCAATGCGAATATCTTTTTTCTGGTTCTCTGTAGCCTCTTGAAAATTGGACTGGACCTTTTTCTCCCCATAATCTACCACTGTACCAAATTTTATTAAATTCTGAGCAATAATTCTAAACCTGACAGTACTATCTCAATTGAACACGTATTCAAAAATTGCAAGTTCATTGACGTTCAACATTTTTAAAAGAATTCATTTGGAAAGAGGCGGGAGATTCGGGAGAAGAAAAAATTATTACGATTCGATAAAACCTTTCGTTGCTTTTCAATTTTATTCCGTAGTTTTATCCTCCATTTTTTATCTGCTCCGTCTTCTCGGTGTCATATTGTGAGGATTGGAAAAAAAAACTTTTCCTATTTCTAGTATCTCTTTCCACATTTAGCACTGCAAGAATATACAATAGTGTGGCACTCGTCCGGAGAATTCTTTTCGCTGCACAATCGTCTTATAAACTTCTCGAGTTTCAGAGGAGCGAGAAGCCGGGAGTAACGAAGACGGTGTAAGAGTAAGACGTCGGAAGAGAGCGAAAGGGAGGGCGAGAGAGACCGAGAAAGAAGCTCAGGAAGTCGAATTCTGTTTTTTGTTCACTCTTTTCACCATTTCCTTTTCTTCCCAGACTACAGTTTTTCGTCTCGTGCCTTATTCGTCACTTTTCCAACTTTTCTTTTACCTGCAGTTTCTCACACGTTACGAAAATACGGAAGGAAAAGGAAACGAATGGAACGGTGACTGCCAATCTTGCCAGACGGTTATTTTCGATCTTTTCCTCCCAAAAAAACCACACCGAGTGCTTCGTTTTTGATGTCCTTGAAACTTACAGCAGAATTTTCGATGCAAGTATTTTATCGATCGAATACAGCCGATGCACATGGAATGGCAATGGTAAAGCTGCAAAACCGTAGAACAAAAAAGGACCGTTGCTCGAAACAGGTTTTCCGCAAAGGCCTTGCGTTGGCGTATATTTTTCAAGGATTTTCGGGTCGATTGCCCCTTCCTCCAGCAAGTGGCATTCATCGAAACTTTTACTTTAACCAAAAATCGTAAAAATTCACGAATCGTGTTACGAAAGCGTCCAGATCCCGCGTTTCATTTAATTTCTATAGAAAATCTTTCGATTTTTTTCTTTTTTTTTCACTCTCATGCAGAATTGCACATGGAAATTTTGTTGCTTGTGGGATTTGTCGGTGCAATTGCATTTTTACGCGTGTGCTTCGAGAGCATTGAAACGTGGTTTATGAGGCAAATGAAGGTCCGAACAAATCGAGGTAAATTTGGCTCCTGGTAGAAATTAACGATGCGTCCAGCACCATTCGCACTGCTGCAAGTGCGAACGCGGCTTGCGTACGTACAAACGATGGTAGTTATGTGCGTGCGTGCGCAACGTGCAATTGTGCCACGCGGAACTACTGTTATTCGTCAATGCTCTCAAAATCCCAAAAGGCATGTGCGGTCCCATTGGCTATCGTTTCGGCCGACCGCAAATCGATCACGAACGTATGTGTTTTGCTAACGAGCAACACACACCATTAAACTTTCCTCTTGCTTCTTGGAACGAGCGCTCATTTTCTCTTTTGGCTTATCACTGAGATTGTGAACGACTCACGCGAACGTATTGGTCAGCAGCCACCTAGCGGAGCGACGGGGAACCTCTTGTTCTCCAGCCTCAGAGACCCTTTTCGAGAGGTTCAACAAATTCAGCATGTCGATTTATTTTTATGTCAGAAAAAAAGTCATGAACGAATTTTTCTAATTTCTGATGCGCCGTGGTAATTAGGAATCCCTTGAAAATTACGCATCCAAGTTCCGGAAATGTCGATGAGTAAAAAAAAAAAAAGCTGCGAATTGAAATTTGCCAATTGTTTTTTTTTCATGAATCCGTCAAAAACATTGCAAATGTCATTAGAGCTTCCTGCTTGATCGAATGCTGTCCTAGGCCCATTTTTTTCAACACGGAGAGAAATTTATATCAAAAATTACTATGCCAAATAGTTTTCTGGTGACAGTATCGACTCTCTGAGAAATTTTAGCAAAAACATAGTAATTTTTCATATGAAATTGGGTGAAAAATGTCAAATTTCCGCTATTTCCGGTAGAATTTGAATAAAAGTACTATCTTTTTGCTAAAATTTCTCAGAGAGTCGATACTGTCACCAGAAAACTATGTGGCATAGTAATTTTTGATATAAATTTCTCTCCGTGATTTTTTGTCTCAAAGCATTGGATACAGCTTCCATGAACATTAAACACTCATTTGATTAGTACGAGGCAGCTATATAAGCTCCCACTAAGCGGCGTGTAGCATGGTAACAAAAAGAAGATTGAATATTAATTTTGAGAGATTATAGTAAAGATGAGAATAGTTGTGGGTCATAATCCGATCCTCTCTAGAGTTTTAGCTTGTTCACGTGAACGAGAGCAAAGCAAAGGGAAGGGTTGAGGGCTGTGAAGGATCGGAAAGCCCTCGAAGTACCTTTTGCTACGTTCTATAGAGCACATAGAGTGTTATTCGAGCCACTTAGTATAATGTCGAGGTTATGAGTACGTCGACGAGTTGTAGTAAGTTTAAAGTGTGTTTAGAGAGGTTTCATAATTGGTGGCAAAATTGAAACGCGATCGTTCGAGATATCGAATCGCTGGGAGGGTGGCTCACGATTATGATCCGGTTGGAGAGCACAATGTGAATCATTTTTGAAGGGGCTTTAAATTTACTGAGCTCCGAACATTGCAAAAATAAACAAAATGGATTTTAATTGAATGGACGTTAACTGAATTATGCAGAATGATCGTAATAGTAAAAAAATCCCACGCTGCTGTGAAGAAGCACTTTGGAAGCATTTTTCGATTTAAAATATGAATAGTTCGCGATGCTGTCCTGCGAGCGGATGGAAAAGCGTCCAACGAGGTAAGAAAACATCGAGAAAAAAGGACAAAAGTTTTAATCGAAAAAGTTGGAACAATGGCGTCCCGGATTCTTTCGCTTTGTAAAGAATGACGCGCGGAGCACGAAAGCTAAAGAACGTCTTGCCGAGTTTAACGATTTTGCAAAAATTCTTCGTCTGCTTAGCTGTCGATGCCACTCTTATCGCGTTGTCGACGTCCAAACGACAGCGACGAAAAAATAAAATACCTTTCTCCTCGCAACTTATTTATTTCCACTCCCTTTCCGCGGATACGCTCTCGTACCGTTTCGCTTTAATTACTAGCATTCATCAGCCAGTTCCTCGCTCCAAAAAAACTCGCTCTCTTTTTCTCTATTTCTCTCTCGCTTGTTCTCTGACTTCAATGGCACTGAGACTGATAGAATTACTAATTTTATTCGATTCCAGCTCGACGCTCGCTGACAGGGCTTTCGGGAGGCGAATTTAATTTACACGAAATCATATTACTTGCGAAGCATGTCAAGAGGGAACGATTCAATGGATAATTAGAGAAATAATACGATTAATTATCATTCGCTTAATTCTCTATATTCACGTGTATTTTATTTTTCACCTCCATGGATTCATCCGCCAGAGCTTTTCACTTGGCAATAATATTCTTGTTCATATATTCCATTTTTTTTTCTCCCAAATATCCTTTTAACCAGAAACTATACCCGGTACAGAGCCGATCGTTCACGCACGATAAGAGGCTTCGAGTCGCTAATTCCCACCCCGCCGCGAAGTTCGTCCTTTTTGCCTCCGTTTTCCATGCTTTTTTCCGCCACGATTTCCTTATCTGTTACTATGCTCCGTTGGGATATACACCGATCTAATAAAAAAACGTGCTATCAAATGACTAAGACACGGCGTAACTTTCCATCTTGGCATTTTGCATGGAAAGCACAGGGCAACCGTTTCGTGTAAGGAAACGTTATAACGATCGTTGTATTAATAAGAGAAGCTCCTTCGCCTGAGACTTCCTTTCGAACAGATTTCATCGTGCCATGAACAAGAAATTAGCCCGAAAGTACGATGGAGTAACGGGCAAAAAAATATAAATAGAAAATCGTTTTAATGAAATTTATTGTTTAGTCGAGTCGACGCGAGACAACTTTTCAACGCTCTCTGGCTCGTGATTCCTTTTCGAAGCTTTCCCAGAAGTTGACAAATCGTATTTCAAAAGTACAGAAACCTGTTGTAAATGTTTTTTCTTTTGTTTTTAAGGAGAAGAGTTATAAATTGTAGTTTGGCGTATCGTTCGAGTTCTCTGACCCGGAGGAGGTACTTAACAATGAATCCTCCTAGCTTCCGGCGCAACGTTAGCACAGGCCGGTGAATTCTACGAGAATGATGGCTTCCTGTATACATGGCTAGATACGCCATAGCAAAACAAGAGGGTTGCTCGAAGCAGGCAAAAGGAAACCAAGCAACCCTCAACGTTATCGTTCGTATAAATCGAAGTACGATTCTTGATTAATCGTCTCAGGAAATACACACAGAGCAATGTCTAGAAACTGTATATAAATGTATATAGGAAAGTGCATGCACCACTTGGAACTCTGGACTTATAGTTTGCGAAGGTAAAAGCTCCAAAGCTTCTGAGTAACAACGGACGCAAGCAAGTTTAATTCATGGTCGATGTTGCTCGCATTACACGTTCCAATAAAGTTTCTGCTTCATAGATTTTGCTTACTACGAAGATACATTTTATTGACTGTTCAGAATTTTCCATAAATTCCATGCAATCCCCATGAGCTATAGGAAGCCATAGAAAAAAAAAATCGAAAATGAAACTGCGAAAAAATAGAATTTCAGCCTTCGATTCGGGACCAAAATTCAGAGTGCAAAATGATCGGTCCGACGTGATGAGACGCAGACGAAAACATCAAGTACGCCACATACGAAACCTCCTCATCCTCTTGACTCGAGTGGAGGCTGAAGGACGCACAGACGATGAGACGAGGGTGAGAAACGCCCGAGAAAAGGGTCCACAGCCTGCTGTGGTAAGACTCAGCCACAGGCAGTCGAGCCAGTCGAGGGTGCGAAACGTTTCTTCTAGAGCCTTGTCTTGGAGAGTTGATGTTGACGGGTGAGCAGTCGTTAGGGAAAACTCATGAGGAAAATCACGTAAAGCAGTCGGAGTCCTCTCGACTCGAATACCGCCGTCGCACTCAGTTTTCGAAATCTTCAATGGAAATTTCATTGAAATTCAATTTTTATTTCTCTTCTCAATTAATTTTTTCATTTTTTTTAACCCAGACGCGCTTTTTCTATTGACGAGGCGCATATTCATTTCTATTTGAGCGAAACCCCTCAAATTTTATAAAAATCATGTAAAATAAAAACAACAACAATTGGACCCGATGGATTATTCAAAAAATTGTACACCATATCGTGTAATTATGGAATTTCCAACTAATTCCGAAAAAATATTTTCCTCCGATTAGGAATCCAAGGGAACCCAGGACTGGCCTTTTTTAAATCAAAAAGGATGAAGTTTCAATTTAGGATCCGAGGTCAAATTATTCTATATACAAACTTGACACAAAACGTATACAATCTCCTTCATTTAAGCCAAGGACACAGGAGAAGAAAGTATATATAAATGTCCCTCGTGAGTCACACCAAGCTTTTCTCTCAGCTTCAGAATTCAGCTGATAAATAATGACTCCCGATTACTCGGGAGATATCTCTCTCAGCCTTACCGACTGATTATTATCGAGCTCGAAGGGCTCGGTAACTCGAGAAATGGAGAAAAATTCCAAGGGGAAATTCATAGTCGAGATAAGACGTTGGGAAGAAAATTAATGCATTAAGTTTCTTGAGTGAATTTCGGGTAACAATGACACAATCAATCGATCTCATGAACTAGGAATTTCTCCGGATATTCATCGGATCCGTTTTAGTTTTTAAAGTCAATAAAAAAAGTTCGTAATTTATAAAAAAATGATTTATTAATTAATAAACCAGTTCCCCAGAGAAAAATTATCCACTCAAGATTCCGATTGTTTTGAAAAATGTGACGCATCGAGAATATTGTGCCAACGAACCATGACAACGTATACACACTTCGCAACGTGATTTAGTAGTTGTGTACGGTCATCGGAAGTTCGACACAGCAAATAACAAATGCGAAGATGAGTCAGCGTTGCCCGAGAAAAACTATCGACAGCAACTCGCACACACTCAAACACACAATTCCGATTTGTCTTTTTTCGCCAATCCATTTATGCAGACGTGTCCACGTTTCATGGGATATTTCATCGAACGCAAAAACCATTATCCTCGTCGAGTTTTCCGACCCAGAAAGTACCCCTTTATATCAACATACAGATATATAGTTATAGACTTCCTCTCGATCGAGTACGTATACGGTTCTCCAAGAGACTGTATGCGTGCTCGATATCTGGGGAAAAAATTATAGCCCCGAGATAGCCGAGGTATACGCGACCCTAAAATGAATACAACGAAAAATTGTAAAAATCCCTGGTAGTTTCCAATCGCAATCGAGACGTTTCGCCACCGAATTTATAGACTCTTGCACTTCGTTACAATTTTACTCACTATTACTTACCAAGGAGCAACTTTTATCTTTCCACATTCCGCAGACAATCGAGTTATCGTTCCGAACTAAAGAGACTTTTCTTTTTTTTTCCCTCCTCATCTCCGCATAGGCAGTCATTACTTAGGAGCTCGAAAGTATTTTACGTTCAATGGACGAGAAAAGTTGAACGATTGAGAAGATGAAAAAAAGGACGTTAGCGTTAATACGATCGATCCATTTTTTTCTGTGCGAAATGTTTTTTGTGTGGAGACACAGCTTCCGAGTTTGTTGCTCGAGGATGAGACTATTTGGGAAAATCATGAAAAGTACCAAAAATCGTAGCGAACTACTTTTTTTTTTTACCTCAAGAGTTTTCCCTGCGTATCGAGATAATCAGGAAAATTGATTAATTAGAAGATTTTGCAAATATTTGACAATGGGTTTTTACAAAAACGAACGCAAAGGGAAAATTCTGTTCGTCGTAGCGTGGACGGAATACACGAAGAAGTATAAAGAGAAAGTAAAGTGTACAGAGAAAAAGAAAGACAGGAAAGCCCGCGAGAGCTTAATCAGGAGTGGCAAGTTGGAAACGGAGACGAATTGTTCTTGAAACACGTTTCCATCGCGAGAGCCTCGGGGCTCACTGCCCTTTTCCCTTGCAACATTCCCCCTTTTCCTGGTTTTTTTTTCAGCAGCAGGAAATTTCTGTGTTGTCTGGATTCCTCTGGTTCGCGCGAAATGTCTCTCTGGCCCTCTGCTTCGTCGAGTTACGAGGTGTAGAGAGGTTCATCGAGAATATTAGGACTTCTGTTTCTCTGGCGAGGACACCAGGAAGTTGGACTACCAGGACATGGCCGAAACATGCTGCGCTTTGGCTTTCAGCAACGCATGTATACGAACTCGTGAATCTATGGTTTTTGGCACAAAATTCATGCGCGGCTAAAAACCATAGAGCACATATTTTTTCCTGGGATTGATTCAGTAGAGAGAATGAAAACAGGAAAGCCCAGAAACATGATTTCTCAAATATATTCCGGAACCCATCTACATATTCGTCTCGTGACACTGCATCGCCATTTTTTACTTTTTTAGTCCGTGGAAAATGTAATTCGAAACTGGAAATGAAATTTTGTTACAAATCGTCGATATTTTGTTGAACACGGTAAATTGAATATTTCGTGGATAATTTCGCAATTCTCGTGATTTTGGCAGCATTTTTGGTTTCTGACGGAATCTTCAGCAAAATTTACAATTGGAAGGACAAAAATTTGCTTCCGAAGAGACTTTCTAGAATATTTCTTGCTGCAATGACACAATTTTTGGGATTATTTCAAAAAAACGTTTAGTCGAACGTATCGAACAAAATATCGATCTTTTCCAACAAAATTTTGTTTTCAGTGGAGTTTGACTCTGGTGAGGATGACCACATGACGTCAGAACTGTTAGTTCGTGAGTGAGGCTCTTACCCTCTATGAAAAACTCGAGTTTATGAGTTTGTTGACGTTTTCACGATTTTTTTAAATTTTGTACTAATTGGAAGTACAAAAATTGTTTCAACTTTTTTCGGGCCTCCTTCGAGGCATGTGGACGCAAAAAATGTTAGCAATATCGGAAAGTTATAAAATTGAAAATAATGGAAAAAATTTTTGGTTACACGGATTCCACGCGATATTCTGTACCATTGAGAACGTTTGGTTTCAACAGCGATAAACCCGAGGAAACCGTAATTAGCACGTTCTTCCGAGCGCACCATAACTCATCAAAAGCTCGATGATATCCCCGCAAGCTCGTGTGGAAATCCCTGGGCGTTTGGTTTGCCACTTGCGCCTTCTGTGTGCGAATCTCCCATGCTTTGTCTCTTGTTAAATCCTCATTTCCTCCCTGTCTCTCTACTCCCTATTTGCTCTTGATTCATCCACCACTTAGGCTATCGAATGGTTTTCGGCTCTTCTCCACCCGCCTGCACGTTTGGCTATTGTTCAATACGATCCTATAGGACACTTCGCAATAGACCTCTCTGTGCCTTTAGAATTTAGTATGGACGGACATGTACGTACCATTCGGAACTTGGAATCGTGGGGAATTTGCACGAAAATTTGAAATTGACGTTGCACTGTCGGTTTTAGAATTACCGTTCAGAATTTCATATGATTTGGTACACTAGAAGATTATCATAAGAAAAAGGTCCAGTCCAATTTTCAAAGGCTACAGAGAACCAGAAAAAAGATATTCGGTAATGTCATCGACTTAACATCGATTTCCTACATTTCATTGTATTTTACAATGAAAACTGTAAAAATTGTTGAAAATTCATTGGTTCGAGAAAGAATTGTCGAAAAGAGTCAATTTTGAAAAAGAGACAAATTCGAATACGAAAAGTACTCGAGGCAATTGTGAGCAAATATTTAGTGATCGTGCGGGACAATCGAGAATCGTAAATGCGTGATAATTGTTTGAAATTTTCGGTCGAAAAACGATCCGTTTGTACAGTTCGCTTTATGATACTTTCATGCTGTATAAAGAGTTAACGAAACTGTTGAAAATAATTGGCCAACTGGGCGTGCTCAGTTTGGCAGGATACACGGAGAGAATAATTCGTCGGAATGAAATAACGGCAAGAAAAGAAAGGAAAATACGAAGAGAAGGAAATAGACGGTGCGAGCGGGTTCTCCACGAGCGTCTGCGGCAAAAGCTTTCGCTTGACTAGCACCACTTGGAATATCGTCAGTAGCAAGGATGCATAGTATTTGAACCTAGAGGAGGAGTCTTTCACATTTAATGAATATTCATGAGTTATGAAGCGAAAGAGAGAAATGAAACGAGAGAGGAGGAAATCGAGACCCTTGAATTTAGCAACGTCGGTCTCTCTCTAGACCCCGCGTTTTCTGGAGTTTGCCTCGTGCATTCGCGTCTCTCATCCGGAAATTTAGTTCCTGATGTACGGCCGGAAGGAAGAGACGCTTTTTTGGAGGATACCATGAAAATGTTATGCTGCGCATTAGATAAGAAAGTGCTAAACTACAAACGAGAAGCCAAGGCAATTAAATTGCAATAAAAGTTGGTCCGGGCGCCAAGATTGTCAGTTGACAGCGGAGCAATCATGAGAATGTATTCTTTGCGTCTCGTGGTTCGAATTTAAATAAGAATCGACTATCTCTCGTGTCAACAGAATATAAAAAGTCTGGAGTTTCGTGGTGAGACGTACCGCGAAGTGCGTGTGTTTCCCGCGCTTCCGTGATCGCATAAAACTTTTATTTTCCGATATCCAGAGCATCCCTTTCTGAAAAGCAACCTCCTCCCTCACTCCTTGTGACGGCAAATTCACTTTGGTGGAAATTCCCGCATGAACGAGAATCGAAAGCTCGAGTCGTATCCAAAGCTTCGTACCGATGATGAGGAAGGAATGAGGGCTAAGGGAGTCCTCTGAGGGAAGAAAAAGGATTATATCAGAAAAAGAAAGATAACGAAAGGGCGAAAGGATGAGTGCGCGGAGGAGAGACAAGGAATAATAAGGAAGAAAGAAAAATGAAAAAAAAAGAACAAGACTTCTTTCTTCATCTATTTTTGCTCCGCACCGACATCAACTCGCTTCTCTCTCTTCCAGTTCTCGTCTTTCTTGTTCCTTTGGACATAGGAATTTTTCGCATTTCTGCGAGTCTCTCACGAATGCACCGTAGAGTTTCCGAGCGATATATCAACATGAGAAAAGAAAGAGGAGGCGAGGGCACGGGCGGGAGAAAATCGAGGAGAGGGAAAGCGCAGGTTGGCAGCTGAGGGAGGAAAACTACCCTCGGTATCTACGCAGTCCTGGGAGCCAAGGGAGGAGGCAAGATAGGCAGCCCTGAGCACCGGCTATCGACCTATACCCCGAGCCTTCGGCGCACATGAATGCACTTATCGGGGAATTGTACCAGGCTCGACGCCAGCCAAGCCAGTATGGAAAGCGAAAAAAAAGGTCTTTTTTTTACCTGTAGGAAAATTTATAGTACGGCACGTACTACGAGCGGATAAGGTCGCGTAGGCGATGAGGACGTTGAGCTATATGCGATTCAACAGTCGCGATAAAAGAAGCCTTCGTCATAACTGCCAGGACAGTGATCCTTTGTAATTCATTAATGCATTTCTACCTTACAGGCTTGTAGAACTTTACGTCCAATTTTCTTCCCAACGTGCATGCATTTCTATCAATGCATAAAGCGTTCGATGACGACGTCGGTTCGTGGCTTTGGCAATCATTAAAGTTTCGCATCGGCAAACTTACGTCATTCATTGAAATTTTAACTTATTATGATGAGCTCTGTGTTTCCTTTACTTCTATGAATAGAATAAAAGCTCATGATCTGCAGGCTGACGATATGAATGAGAACCTTTCTATTCACGACTGCAATTTACTTCGGTATTAAAGTATTGAGGGGTAAATTGTAAGAACTGCATGTTGCTTTTCCTTGCTGCAGAGATTAATTCTTATTTTTAAATGAAATTCTTTCCAAGGAAGAAAAAACGAATTTTAGCTCGAGAATGGAGGAAAATTTATGCAAAAGCAACGTAATTGAATTTTTGCAGCACGTATTCGACGCGGCGGTATATAAATACGTGTCATTAGTGTGATGGATGTTTGATGGTAGGGCGCGGAGACGAACAGCCACGAATTATTTGTACGGTGTCGAGAATGAGTATTTTCTGTATACGAAACGCTGTAATTATTGTTGACCGGACATTGGGCCAGCATTTGGCAGTTTTGGCTCGTTCGCGGGAGTGCAAAAAAGAGGGATGTAGTTCAATGTGAATTATGGTGGCGTAATAACGAGAGAGCTGTAGTAAACTCACGAAAACAGAGGCAGAGAGAGAGAAAGAGGAGATATTGGCTGTACCCGCTGCAGGGGTGTAATTACTCGTTGCTTCACAGCATATACACCGTCATATGTATATACCCAAACTGCATAAAACCTCCGTGTATATATATATATATGCGGTGTACAAAAGCCCCGGACGCTGGAAAATTTATTTGGTAGCCCGGGGAAAGCTCGAGGGGTGGTAGGATCGTTGTGCACAGTGGACAGCGGTTTAACAACACGATAGTGCAGTTTGAACCACCGCACGAACGGAAAGCCCTTTTAACGGGAATAAAATATTATCGTTATCTTCCGAACATCGCGAACTTTTTATACTCGATTATTACCGGCAGCAATTAGAGACGAGCTTCGAGCGAATTCCATATGTATTTTCCGTAACGCCACAAAACGGTAAGCAGGCGAAAGAAAAAAAAACTCAACTTCTGCGTCTACGCTTTAGTTTTGAGCCGGCAATTCCAAAAAAAGGAACTTTTTTCAAGCTGATTTATCGTTGTTTGCTTTTGACGAGCAATTTTTTTTCCAGGCAGTCTGGAAACCGAGCTCCCTCTGCTGGACGACGAAAATAAGAGGCTTACGAATTCAGAGAGAGTTCCGAGCGAAACAAAATAATGAGGTGAGACACCGCGTGCAACTTTATAATTTACACGGTTTTACTTTATATGCAAGCTTGTAAGCAGAGTTAACGATGATTCAGGACACCAAGCAACGAGACGATGAATCAGATTCCTATATCTAGTGGGAAAAAAAATTGTAAAAAAAGATTGAAAACGTAGCAGCAACCGGAGCACTAAAGTGTTGGAGCTTTTTCACCCTGAATTAGAGAGATCTTTTTGCTGGCCGGTGCTATGGGAATGAAAAACCGGAAGTCCTGAGGGTGTTTGGTAAAGAACACCAAGGAGAATAGAGTTCAATCTCCCACCCTCTTCTCTCCTCCTCTGCTTCTTCCTTCTCTCGTATCTACCTTGTATATTTCCGGAGGCTAAGAGCAGACCAAACAATTCCGAACCTAGAGGACGCTTTTCACGCCAGAACGACGATCCCATTGGCCGCGACAGAGCTCTCGTGATCATGGCCTTATTAAGCGCTGGTTTACAGCTTTGTGACCCAGGCCGGGATGTCACGTCACATTTCACACTATTGCAAAAGCTGTTACTCGGTTTAGGCCAGCGCCAGAGACAGACGCATTTTTTTTTCGTAAAAATCATGTTTTTTTATAAAGATGCACGACTCGAGTTTCTGGACTGCCAAAAATCTCACGCTGTCAATTTCAAAGTTGACGTTTTGTCGTCTAATAAAAATATTGTCTCGCAGACTCTATGTTGGCTTTTTTTTCCTTTTTACTGGCTGAGTGCACACCAAAAAGGAATTTCAAGAGTTTCAGCGTTATGATCGCTTTGAAAAAATGAAATAAACGGCAATTTTTGCTAACGCGATAAAAAAAGGTTCATTTTGGGAATAATACAGCGTGCATGCAAATCCCAGCGCATAAAGCGATAAAGAAAATTTACATAGATAAATTCTCTCCCTTTTCTCGTGCAATTTAATAGCCCACATTTTTTTTCGCTATACGAAGATCGTCGAGCAATCCGCGATTCGTTCAACAGAGAGGACCAAGCCAATCTCGGGATTGGCGTATGTATATATAGGGCCGAAGCTTTTTGCAAAAAGCCTCGACGTTTTATCACGCAGACGCGAGGAACAAAATTATTCACGGTAATCCTGGATGAGAGCTCGTCCGAAATATCCAGCATCCGACGTCAGGCTTTCCTCGTTATAAATTGTCCTTCACTTGGGAAAATATGTTAACCCTCGGTAGACTCACATGGGTCTACCGTATCCAGCCCATTCAGCGAATGGCGTGAATTTCTCGTTTTTCGTATCAATCAACATTAAATAACAATAATTAAAAAGAATTTTTATTCATCATCCAGTGCAGGCTCTCTCTCTCTATGGATTCAAAACTACTTTCCTGAATTTTTCCAGATTTTTCTAACTCGTCCAAAGACAGTAAAAAAAACCGTAGGACGCCCCAGACCCATGTGTGTCTTCGGAGGGATGAAAAAAACGATACGATATAATTATTTAAACAAAATTGCTCATGGTCCCAGTGAATTTTTTCAAACCGTCCAGACGAACTGATGAAAGTTGTTAATTCATGGAATTTCTAGTTTATATTTTTAGTGCGGAAAGAACATTTTTTCAGATCGATTGGCAGATTAGCATGCCAAAATCAATTTATTTACATTTCCTAGTTTTTTAGGAATTGGAAACAATGGCAATATCATTATTTATCGTTGTAGAGACCAAACAAATTTACAGTTGAATAACTAGTTGTTTTTTTTTTTAATGTTTACAATTGAGTAATAATACGTCTGTAAAGTTTAATCTCAAAGTGGAGGATTATTTCGTAGGAGAATGATGAAAAGGGTGCAATAATCCTGGTAACGATTCTAATTGCAATCGGAGAGAAAACACGAAGTTATTAGGCAAAGTTGGCCATCAGCATCAGAGGCCAAGTTGTTGGAGGGAAAGGTAAATCGTGGCTGTAGGCAATACTTCTCCCCAGGCCAACGAAATAACTCAGGAAAAGTCTTTTTAACCTGTTTCTCTCTGGCAATCTCTCCCGCTCTGTTTCCCTCATGGGAGCTTCTTGCGCATCCACTCATTTCTCTTTCCCACTGGCTATACCTGTATCGTTCATCATCTCTCGGTGAGCTGCTACTCGTCCGAGTGAAAGTTTAAATTAAACTTTGTCTTTTGCGCGAATTCGCTCTTTTCGTGTATTAGTCTTGCGTAACCATCCTGGGGATTATGTCTAGCGGGTAACATTTATGTCCACTTTTTTTTCGTTTCGAAACCGTTTCCTCGTATTTACAAGGATCATGACAATTCCTACAACATTCGTTTCAATTCGTCCCCCCACAATCTCACATTTTCTGCAAAGCTTTCGGCATTTCCATTGGACAACAGATAGTAATTAATATTTAAATTTTTAAATCAACGATGGAAATGTGCAAAAATAAAATCGTTAACATCCGTAGACACACATGGGCCTGGACTCGTGTAAAAAAATCTGAAAAATTCAGGAAAGTGGTTCTGGATTTATAGAAAGAGAGGCTGCACTGGGTGATGGATAAAAATTCTTTTTTATTATTGTTATTCAATGGTAATCAATACGAAAAACGAAAAATTCACGCCATTCGCTGAATGGACTGGACAGTCGAGACCCAGGTGTGTCTACGGAGGGTTAATCATAAAATACTCGAGTTTCTGAAAGAAATAGCTTGACGCGACGTTCGTAATTGGTGTTTCGAATAATTATGGAATTCTGGGGATCAGGTCCATTTTTTCAGTCTGGGATTGGGTTACATGGACAAGATTCGTGGTGTTTGTGCTCACGAGTGCTCTTGACATAATGTGCGATATGGGGATGTCAGTTGTGTTTGTGTAAGGCTAGGAATGGGTGCTTTTGGCTGTATCATTCCGACATGGATCTCGTATGTACGTGTAATACGATAGACCGGCTGTGAGCTTGACAGAGTGAACAAACGAACAACGAAGCTTTGGTAAGCTCAGCTCTGTGTCCAGTCACTCAGAGATTCCGGTAGTACGGAGGGTCCGGTGGTCAGGGCTGGGGTGTGGTACGACGGTAAAGGGTTTGTCGCCTACGTGGTCTGTCGTTGACAGTTGCTCTCTGTCTTTCTCTTTGAACGTATTAACATCAAAATTGCCTCGATCATGCAATCTCATGTGTCGCAAGGGTGTAGTTTAGAACATTCGACATCACGTAGTGTGAACTTCATATTTCGAAGCTGCGAAACGAACTCAAGTCGCATCTGGAGAAGGGAAACGTGATTAATGTTCCAACTCTAGTTTCAGTTGTGCCTTTGGATTTTTACTCGCGCTGGCTCGACAGCTCGGACGCTCGCAGTTGCATTGATAAAAACGAAAAATTCATGGCCAATGACAAAGCCAAAGGAAGAGAAGATCAAAAAATGCAGATGCAGAATTTTCCACGATTTCCATGCACCGTCCGCAACGCCTTATTTATATACGAGACTTTGGAGAGACTTTATAAATTTTCTGCTCCTGTTGTTCTCAGACTGTCGCGGGTGTTGCTAACCCGAAGGGAAATCATTGGATAGACAAAGCCAGTAAGAGTTCAGTATTTAGCACGTTGTTCGTAGGTGTGAACATATACCAGATGGGATACAAGAGAATAGGACGGGACGTTGGGTATCCCCTTGGTGCGTGTGCTAAATAGCTTTGCTGCATGCACTCGTAGGCGTGGATACGCCCCCGCAAGTAAAGTGAACGCTCGGGAGGATTGGCCGAGGATTCAAGATCGAGAATTGCTTTTCGGATCAAAGTTTCCCGGTTTATCGCTTTCCAAATGCTACAAGTTTTGACGTATTGCATTGAAAACAAAATTTTGTTGGAAAAGATCGATATTTTGTTCGATACGTTCGACTAAACGTTTTTTTTTAATAATCCCAAAAATTGCGTCATTGCAGCAAGAAATATTCTAGAAAGTCTCCTCGGGAGCAAATTTTTGTCGTTCCAATCGTAAATTTTGTTGACAATTCCATTAGAAACCAAAAATACTGGAAAAATAACGAAAATTTTGAATTTATCCCAAAATATTTAGTTTTTGCCGTGTTCAACATAATTTCGACGATTTTTAACAAAATTTCATTTCCAGTGGCTTAAGGGGGAGTCCTGATGATTAAGGAAGTACAAAAAATCATAAAATCGCTTTGACTTTCCCACTCTGATCGACCCAACTATGCAGAAATATATTTACAAAGTTATGGAGACGAAATTTATAATTTAAAGTTTGTTTTTTGTCGTTTTTTGTTTTCGGCAACCTCGCGGCGATTTAGCCCATATATTTATCGAAGAAGACCTTCATAGGCGTTCGATTACCTTTCAAGCTGCAGGTCGATGCCGACGAGGCCAAGCTTCTCGCCTGATTTGTCACAGCCAGCAATAGAGGCGTAGCAGTGATCTGGAAGGTTTTCGATTTCGGCACATCCTGTTTTAGAACGCTGTAGCTCTTGGCACGTCGTCGAAATAACGGAGAATCGAGAAACGAGTCGTCGTAATGAGGCATTTTATAATTATTATTTCAACCACATGTTTACCGCTGTTTTTCCAACTTTTCCAGCTGTTTTTTTCGTTCGTTCAATTAATTAGCAAATTCATTTATTTTCACTCATTAATAAACTCTGGCGTTTAGTTTCTGAAGAATTTCACATTTTTCTGACGATTCCAGCAACAATTTGATGCTCGTTCAATAAAAAGTTCACTTTTTTCAAAACAACCATTTGTTAAGAACAACAACAGTCCCGTCCATACGAGATTGCGATATTTTTATTAAAATTTTAATCTCTTCAAATATCACGAACGAAAAAAAAATTGACATCTCTGCGATATCGATTCTTACCATCATCCGCTCTAGGGATGTTGGTACGAGGAGCCTTACGTTTCACGTAACCCTACATGCTCGTGGTTCGCCCGGTGTAAATATATGAGCGATGTAACGGGAGCGGTAAAATGTTCTTTGCAGTGTGTGTGTTCTGGTAGGAAACGAGGAAACGAAAGATGAGATTCGCGGATAGTTTGTCAGCGGTGAGAACGTACACCAAGCTGGTAAATAAAAAACTATGGACGACATGGTCGGGATACAATAAAATAGAGAAGAGATCGTTTACCACACTCGTGAAAGCAGAGTGCAAAGAGCAGTATCGTCTAACACGTAAACCGCGGTAATCACAACTTTTTCTCATATCGCTACCGCGTCTTCATGATTTTCCCAAGTTTTATATACCTTCGAATTTGAACTCACGAACGTAACAGAAGTTTTAAACACGCAATTGATCATCGAATATCAATTTCCCGAACACCCAAGGAGGCCGGTGTATCGATAACTTTAGGATTTCGATGCATAATTACGGAAAATAAACAATTAGATATCCGACATGAAAGATTTATTTCTATGGATACGAGATAAGCTTTAATTAAGAGTCTTTAGTGAAAACCCTCCGTAGACATACATGGGTCTGGGGTGTCCAGCCCATTGAGCGAATAACGTGAATTTCTCGATTTTTGTATCGATTACCATTAAATAACGATAATGAAAAACAATTTTTATTTATCACCCAGTGCAGCCTCTCTTTCCATAGATTTAAAACTACTTTCCTGCATTTTTTCATATTTTTTAAACACGTTCAAGTACGGTGGAAAAACAGTAGGACAAAAAAATATTTTTCGTGGCAAGGAGATCGAGTTGGACGTGTCTTCTGAGGCTGAGCTTAAATTTCACTCTTCCCGTTTGAGATTATTAATCAGGAAGCCGAAAAACCTTGCGTGCAAACTTCTACGATGATGGTATGGAAGAAAACGCCTCGAAGGGTTGCGAACACGAATAAACTGCAAAAGTGCTGTAATAATAGCGAGGAGGCATAAAATGAATGAATGAGAATTGCAGGAAAAAAACTTGGGAGATAAATTGATGAGGAATCGAAAGAGTCTGACAATTTGTGTGGGTGGAGGTTAACGATTACGAAAGCACGATGACTGGAGACAGTATTGCGCTGGGTAGATTGGACGGAACCGATGACAGGGTGGCTAAATATAAAGACGAGAATAAGCGGTCGGTTTAAACGATACGGAACCGGTGACGAGAATAAGGAGAAGAAAAGCGAAAGAGGGAGCGAGCCCAACAGTGAAAGAACGAAGACGAAATATCGGAGAAGCTTGAGAAAACTATATGTGCGAAGAACTATATATTCATACGTGTGTGTACACGTAACACAGTCTCGTGGATGAGCTAAAACGTCGAGAGCAATGGAAGGAGAGAAAGAGGCAACGAATGAGAAGACGTTTCCTCGTAAATGCACAGACGAAAGTCGAAAGAGCTCACGTGAGAGTGAGAAAGATTCCTTGGTGGGGTGTCTATTTTCACGTAACGGATGTACCGTCACGATTCCTCGTCTCTCACTACTTCCGTGTCAGTTTCTTCCACAAGCCCTGAGAGTCAGAGTGACGTTGCTTCTCGAGTGTTACAAGACACTACGACCATTTTTTGGCCTATTTTTTTCCAGCTGAGAAGAATTTCAGTTGAGTTAAGAAAAATACTGCAAAGTAGACGAAAGCCATTCGGACAAAATGCGTTCCATCATCGTGGAGTAATTCGTTAGATCGAGAGGCAATTAAGTAGGAATCTTTGTAGATATCGATCGCCTGATCATCGCGTCTATATTCTCATGGAGCAATGCCCTCAATGGAAAAGGAAACTCATCGCGAATTCACTGGTAAACATAATTAGTCACGTGCGGTTGCTGCTGCGATGTTAGAGAAGGAAATAGACGCGTAGGACAAATTAGCAAGTTTATCAAGCTCCAAAGTCGACCTTTCCCAGTTGCCTTTGGTCCACGTCAGACGCTAATTTGTCTTTGCTTCGGTCCTTCCCTCGATTCAAATACGTCTTCAATATTTCATATGTACGTTGCCATGAAAGCTAGTTCCGGTATGGAAGTTTTGGTGCATATCGCTAGATATTGGAGTCGAGGTCTGTGTGAGCTAATAATCCAACTTGTCGTCGTCATCGTATGTGGCTCGCGAAATATCCACGTAGACTTGCTTCTAGCACAGTAAACGTGTACGGGCGACATATACGCGGTAATTAGGGAAAGCCCTGCTCTCCCTCGTTCTCTCTATTACACAGAACGCTGTCGTGACCGGTTCTTACAACCATTTTCCCTGCTCCTCCACCTCCCTCGACATCTTCATATCTTGGGGGTTGGTACACGGAGGAGGAACAAGCCAGGAGTAGCGAGGATGCATGGCTAATGAATGAACCGAGCTCCATGTCCCGTGGTAATGATCAGTAAATAATTTAGGAACGTTGACAGGATGTCTGCGGCAAGTGACCTCCAATTTTTGGAGCTAAATACACGGGGTTATCCTGCAGACAGAGTCTTGGAACTTTGTTGCTGTTCATCATGGATCGTTTCTTAAATGTCGATTGGACGATTAACAGAATAGATTTCCTGGTACGATAGACATTGCAGGACTTTGGATAATAGTGATAACAAAATTTTGTTGGAGAAGATCGATATTTTGTTCGATACGTTCGACTAAATGTTTTTTTTTTTTAATAATCCCAAAAAATGTGTCATTGCAGCAAGAAATATTCTAGAAAGCCTCTTCGGACACAAATTTTTGTTGTTCCAATCGTAAATTTCGGTGACTATTCCGTCAAGAACCGAATATACTACCAAAATAACGAGAATTGTGAAATTTTCGAAAAATATTTAGTTTACCGTGTTCAAGAAAATATCGACGACAAAATTTCATCTACACTGCGCCCAATCGATTAGTAGCTCGCGAAGATGAAGATTAGGGTGAAAGGACGGGTTAAGGGACAACAAAGCTTTGCGGAGGAAATGTCAAAGTTTGTATGATCGAGAGATGCGATTGTTTTGTGTGGAAATGTATGCAAATATGTTTAAGGGGCTTGGCAACAGCTTTGGATACATTTTAGGGATGACACGGCCGGTGTGGTAAGGTGAAAGCGTGGGAATGTGATATTTGAATTCGGAAAATCAGGTTTTCTCAAGAAACTCTCTTGCATTCGCTTCAAGCGATTAATAATAATCATCGCCGTTGATGAACTTGCGACCCAGTTTTGCAGGGCGACTTCCTGCCTCCCCTTGGGCGCGTCAACTTGAGGCTCGTGTGTGTTACCCGCCCGTGTAATCGCGCCTCCACGTTTCGCTCATCCTATTCCTCGTCACCTCAGCCAAAAGCTCTTTCGTATAAGCCCCTCTCTCCTCTGTATATTACCAGGCTCGTACGTAAGCGTTACTTCGATATATTTTCGGAGTTCGTACGAGACCTCGACGCGGTAGTTTCCCCACGCTACCGTCGTGCGCCGCCACATGAAAATTTCGTCAAACTTTACCCTCGCGGTTGGCCCACACCGCGCCACCCACGAAATATATCGACATATTCGTTTCAAAGCAAAGCTCGCATTGTTACAAAGCCACGAGACTCCTTTTTGTACCACCGGAACATTTTTTATACGACCATTTCAACGTCCCAATCGGTCAAAATATTCCTCTGGTCTCATTAATTCGCGAACTTAATTAAAAAAGAACTTTTCGAATAAAACGACAACAGAGAATGATCGATCGTGATCGAATTTCTAAAAATATTTAAAAGTTTCATTATTTATATTGCTATCGAGAGCTGGGACTTTGAGCGATAAATGAATCACCGCACTGAAGGCAAGATTTTGTTGGAAAAGATCGATATTTTGTACGATACGTTCGACTAGACGTTTTTTTGAATAATCCCGAAAATGGTGTCATTGCAGCAAGAAATATTCTAGAAAGTCTCTTCGGAAGCAAATTTTTGTCGTTCTAATCGTAAATTTCGCTGACAATTCCGTGGGAAACCAAATTTACTGCCAAAATAACGAAAATTTTGAAATTATCCAAAAGTATTTAGTTTACGGTGTTCAACAAAATATCGACGATTTTTAACAAAAAATTAATTTCCATTGCGGATTCCCATTATCGCGCGGTTCAATGTGTCGCCTGCGAGCAAATTAATTCGCTCGAGCGAAAACATTTAACACTTCGAACGATGTGGGTCCCTTACGCTTGCGAGACATCGATACGTGCATTTCAACGCATATGTGTCGCACATTAAAGAGCAAAGTGTACACGCTAACCGATCAGACCTTGATAGCCAATCGAGGGACGAGCCACGACCAAGATGAAATCACCCAAGTCTCAGTCAACGTTGCAAAAGTTTTCATTCGAATGAAACACTGTTGCAGAACACATACCAATATCTATAAAAAAAAAAAACGAATTCACTACATTCGATACGACAGAAGCGACCGACGTTTCGAACGTTAACTTCGAACTTGTAATTTTTTTTATTTTTTTCGAATATCTTCATTTTTCGTATAATTGATGTTGCTAAACGACCATGAAAGAGTTGAATAGATTACGCGTTATCTCCATAAGAACGCGTAGCTTCGAAGCGTCGTGTAAATCGATTATTCAATCGCAGACTGAGACTCGCGAGAGCAATGTGCGTGAATACAAGCTTTTGTCGTTTAATTGGTCTCATCGAATGCCTATACGATAGACGAATGTGTTTTTCTCGAGTTTCCCTCGTCTTCGTACAGAAACATCTACATTTGTCTTCACAGTAAAATTTTAATTCGTGTATTTATCAGAAATAATTTTTTTTTTCGTTTCTTTTCGTCGTTATTTATTTTTATGTAAAATTTATCACTTTTGCAGATTATCTGCTCATTACACATCCGTCAGCACGGAATAGACTTTTGACACTCAATTTTGATTTTTATTTTAAAAATTCTGTTCGCTATCGATGTGAATAAAACGAGTGAAACATTTATATCGTTGGATTACGTTTTGATTGAGATTTAATGAATTAATGTGCACCACTTCAAGTGACGAAGCTTTTTGTATGCTATTGCACGACCACCAGCGCGTTTTTTATTAGTTAAACTCGCGGAGAAACATCAGCAACCAGCTTGGCTGCGAATCAGAAACGTACTACTCGCGCTTGTGGCTTTCGTGTTAACACCGGGGACACGGAGATGTCTTCGGGGGATCTACATCACATCGGTCACTAATATATCTCTCTGTGCACGACTTTGGTTGAGAAAGAGGATGAAACTTCGTCTATTTTCATGATTTCGCGAGAACGGTGTATCGCGCGCGCAAAGCTAAAGAGATTACGATGAGCGAATCATTCAGAAATCATTGTGAGGCCAATCGCAAGTGGTTCAGACAGTAGCAGACAAAAGCATCTCGAATTCACTTGAAAAATATCCATTTCATCGCGAACATGAAAAGCTTCGAGTACACGAGGAAAAAAATGGTTTGGTACTTGACTAGCAAAGCGATTTTTTCTATCGAGTTTGCAATTATTCGCTCAACAGCACATCGAGTCAGAGATCGAGAAATCCAAAAGAAACGAGAATCGCTAAAGGCTACTCAACGACTGTGATGTCATTTTTTATTCCGCCTGACACGAGGATTGAACAATCATTCGGAAAGCCATTCCACCGAGAGAGAAAAGAAAGATAGGAAGAGGGAAGAGAAATTTATTTGCGGATTTGTTGCGAGGCAGATCGGACGTGTTCGTCGAAATGCTTTCGTTGACCCAGAGCTCGAAAAATCTAGGACTCAATCGAATGGTCTACTCGAAACAATGAACTTTGAGGCTAAATTCTTAACGATTACTAACTGATGCTAACGATCAATTAAAATTGATTATATGCAAAAGTTATTAACCCTTCGTAGACACACATGGGTCTGGGGCGTCTTACCGCTTTTCACTGCATTCGAAGACGTTTAAAAATCTGAAAAAATTCAGGAAAGTAGTTTTGGATCCATAGAAAGAGAAACTGCACCGGGTGATGGATAAAAATGATTTTTTAGTATCGTTATTTAATGGTAATCGATAAGAAAAACGAGATATTCAACGCCATTAGCTGCCGAATGGGCTGGACATCCCAGACCCATGTGTGTGTTTACGGAGGGTTAAAACCGTCGATTAAAGTTCGAAAAAAGTTTCGATTGCCTTTCCTGCGAGTGCACAAACATCTCCCAGCGAGATTACATACGAAAACACACTTTCGTTAGAGAACGTGATCGTGAAAAATTCGCCTCAGGTGTGTGACATTGAGCCATGCAGAAAAATTCTCTTCCGATGCAGCGCCACAGAGGTCAGGATTTTTTTTATTGACAATTCAATGGCAAGAAGGTGGTTTTCATGCAAATCCTACGCTTCAAACCTGTGGCACTTTCCTCGAGAATTTCGAGACGTGGGCGAATCATTGAAAAGCTCGTGATCCGAGAGATACCGACTCGAGTAGCATTGGCAAAGCAGCTTATACTCTCCGATGCTCAGAGGCTGCTTTTGATAGAGCCAAGTTCCTATACCTTCATAGAAACTCCTTGCTTCTCTCACAGACGTCACATTTTCCTCCTCATAAACCTCATATTTGCTTTTTACTGGAGATTTCATCAAAAACCTCAAATATCTTGCTTCCGAAGGACCTGCCAACTTGGAAGTTTCGAGCCAGTGCCATATATCCATCGAAAAACACCTTAAAGCGTCAGCCAGGCATCCAGCCTCGAATTTTCGAAACTGAATTTAAAAACTCACATACATAACACTCGCGAGTGTCATTCGGTAGTTTTATCTTCGTGAAAAAACATTAAATCAGTAAAACCAGGTCAGCGCAGTGTCAACCGTGATAACTCATTGATAGATGTTCGCAAACAAAATGACATTGACGTTCGCAACGTTGAGATCCAACGAAAAATACTTTCCTACTAATTTTTGGTTCAATTTCAAAAACCATGACAATTTTCGTACCGATTATGTGTTTGGATCGTAAAAAATAATCATTTTTCAGTCCCGACCAAATATTGAATAAGAATCGTGAGCTCTGCTCAAGGAAAAACAAAAGATTTGCCGGAGCTCAACTGAATAACGTCAAGAACAATTGAGCAAGGTCATTGGCACTTGGTACTCAATTTTTTTCGTGTTTCGTCAAAAATTCCATCCGAGCAATAACCGAGGGATTGTCATTTTCCTATACGACGTCAGTTGCAGCTGCTAGAGAGACCAAGTCAGCATAGAATTTATTCAACGTGTGACAAGTCCCTCGCAGAATATATACCAATTTTTGGATAACGCAGGGATTTCGGAGAAACCCGCCAGCTTTTCATCACTTTTGCAGAGAATAGCAAACCGTAACCAACGCGTCCTTCCTTCACAGGCACGTCAAAACAGTTGCATATTCATGAGCGAGCCAGTTGACGTTGGCATATCCGCACAGAGTGAGGCAACTGGCTTGATGTCCGGGCAGATGCAAGTGTCCGCAATATTCGTGGTATATGCTTCGCGGTGGGCAACGCTCAGACAAAAGTATCACACAGGTTGGATGTAATGCCGGGGCTCGGTCAGGGGTGCGGCGACCCTCGTAAAGCTCTGATACCCGCTAACATTCGTAAGCTATGCTGTGTCCTCCACGGAATACAATGATAACCCACAAAGTGTCTTTCATTCCCTTGTAATCGTTTATTTAGCACGATAAAGCATGCGGCGTTGGTCCATGATTTTTATTCGCATGAAGGAACATTCCTAAGACTGGATCATCGATTTTTCGTGGCCAATGATTCGAAGTTTCTTTTCTACATCATTTTGCATTTTTTACAAAGTCCACAAAAATCGTTAAAGATGAAAAATCGATACTGACACGTGGACGATTTTAGAAATATGAAAAAAAAGCTTTTGTCTCTTTCCAGCAATCGAGGTTTCCCCATCTGCTCAACGTTATGACAAAATACGAAGCAACCGGAAGAAGCGAGGGGCCGAGCGAGAATTAGCAATTTTGCAGAGAGTAAAAACTCTCTCTACGATTCCGCGGTAAGAAGAGACCACAGAAAAGCCAGACGCATATCCCAGTAACGGTCGAACGCGAAAGAGATATACTGATGTGGTCGCGGGGACAAGAGACAATGGGTCAATCTTGTCTACCGACTGTTTTTCCTGCTTTCCACTGTGGCTGGAATATTGATGGCAGTGTTGTGTATCTTTGCCTGCAACTTTGATAGGAAAGGTTTTTATCCACCTGCTTGGAATCCCGCCAGACCCAATAGAATTTGTCGCTCAAATTCATTGATTAAAAAAAAAACCTTTTTTTCAGAGGCCACGATTTCAGGTGCCAGAAAATCTTGTATGCAAAATGCTGACCATAATTCGCGCTTATATCGACGTAAAAAAAATTTCTGACGCCAAATTTTACGAGTCGAGTGTTTTAAGGACGTTTTGAGGTCGCTGAACCCAACAACGAAATCAAAATTACAAATAACGCGTGAAAACTATGAAAAAAATTACGAATTCCAACGTGACGAACGATCTTTGTACAAAGTCTCTATTATAAGGATGTTGAACTTGTTAATGTTAATCGTTCAATGAGCAGCTTCTCTATCGTTGTGAAATTGTTACACGATCTCTTGAACACTTCCCGTAAAAATATCCCAAATTTTGAGATTTCTAACATCATGGCTTTGACCACCTTAAGGGCTGAAATAAAAAATGATAAGAAAATTCTTAAAATTCAAAATGTTTTTGTATAAAGTATTATAGAGGCCGTGTAAAAATTTCACGTCGATTACGAAGTTAGTTATTAAAAAATTAACGTTTTTGTTAAGAACGATTTTTCAAACGAATGCAAAAAATATTTAACAATGAACTTGTTTGTATTTAAAAAAATTGAGAGGTGAAAAGAAATTTATCGCAAAGTTTCACCAGTTTCCATAATAATTGTTCTATAACGAGCTTCTTAATGATCGTAAATTTTTTACGCGATTTCTTAAATGCTTTGAAAACAAACGAAATTTTCAGAATCTTTCTTATCCACTCGCGATTTGGGACTCAACAACCTCAAGGGTGGGAGATCCCGGTCTAAAGTTTTTTTGTGTGCTCTCCGTGAACTGTTACGTAACTCAGTACAGCCCTGACACCCATGCTAACAGTCTTTGCACAATCGACAGTGGATTTGACTATTCGTATTGAAGAAAAAGCCATAAAACATGAAGAGCGAGTTAAGCCGGGTCGCGCAGAGACCTGTGCCGATATTGAGAATCAGGAAAGTCTGTTAAATCGGATTGGAGCCGAGGGCGGAATGGTTGGAGCGAGTAAATTTTTCAAACGTTTACATCCGGCGACAAAGAGACAGCGACATTCTGCGATTTTTTTCGTCGTAAAGATTTTTTTTTCCCAATGGGAGGTCCCGAAATGACGTCCTAAGAATTACCTCACGTGACCTTTCGATCTCATGTTGCGATGTATTAGAAAACCAACGACCAAAGTATACAGTGGCGGGAGATACTCGTCGGGGAAAAGGGAAGAAGGAAGCGAAGAAAAAATGGGAAAGGGTAGCAGCGACTCAGCCGAGTGGCTATGAAATTATTTCAATGAACGAGAGAGTCCGCCTAGCCGGGATTTTAATGAATTTCCTTTTGCAAATGTGTAGCGGACGAACGACGTGTGGCGCATGCTTGGCATTTTCTAACATTCACAGCGAGAGGATGAACCGGCAAAAATATTGACATTTTGCTTCGAGAACGTCATTTTTTCTCCGTCCACTCAACTCCGCCGTTTCCATCTGCACAGCAACCTTTTTTTTCTCATTTCAACGGTTTCAGTTGGAAAAGGAAAAGCAAAAAGAAAAAGCGGGGGAATTTAATGATTTCTTTTGCTCCGCCCGAGTCGTTCGCATCTGCAAACATTCTCGGTATGGATTAACAAGATTTTTTCTCGTCGACCTACTCTTGTTCGAGACTACAGTACCAGTAATTAACTCGAGTGCCTCTATCTCTGTTTGCTCATCGGAAGAAAATCTGAATAGCCAAAACTCTCTTTCTGTCAAGCTCTCGTTTTCCCTCCCATGCAGTGTCTCCCAACTGCTGCTTTTTTTTTCGACAGCACTTTGTCTCCTGCGTGTAATAACTACGAAGGCAAAAGCCATTTTTTTCGCTGTCCATTTGGAAGACGAGGGGATTACGTCACCTTAATAGAGAAGCATTTTTTTTTCACTATCTCGTTGCGTATACTTTTTGGGAACAAGGCTTTTTTTTCGTATCCGTTTCATCGAGGCGTGTAGGAGTTTCGGACAATGATTTAATCATCCGCCAAGGAATCAACCCGAATTAGAGATAATTAGGAGCGAAGAGAATCGTTGCTGGGCATCAATTGATGCTCACTGTGCACCAGCTCTTATAGTCACATGTGTATTCATAACAATACCAGAGAGCAAATTGATCAAACTAGGCTTTCCTCGAGTTGTGCGACTCACCAGTCGCTTGGAACTTTCGTACGTTCTCTATTCTCGTATTATCTCATCGTCAACTGAGACCGAATGAAAAAAACACTGGAAACAAAATTTCGTTGGAAAAGATCGATATCTTGTTCGATACGTTCGACTAAAGGTTTTTTTTTTTTTTTTAATAATCCCAAAAATTGTGTCATTGCGGCAAGAAATATTCTAGAAAGTCTATTCGCAAGCAAATTTTTTCCGTTCCAATCGTAAATTTCGCTGAAAATTCCGTTAGAAACCAAATATACTGCCAAAATTACGAAAATTCTGAAATTATCCAAAAATATTTAGTTTACCGTGTTCAACAAAATATCAACGATTTTTAACAAAATTCAATTTCCAGTGTATCAGAAAAAACGAGATCAATGAGGGAATATGGCGTTGGTTCGCTGGAAATGAATTTTTTTTTTAAATCTTCAATATTTGTTGAACACAGTAAACTAAATATTTTTGAATAATTTCAAAATTTTTGTTTGGGTTTGTTTGGGTACTTTGGCAGTATATTTGGTTTTTAACGGAATAGTCAGCGAAATTTACGATTGGAATGACGAGAATTTGCTTCCGAAGAGACTTTCTAGAATATTTCTGGCTGCAATGACACAATTTTCAGGATTATTGAAAAAAACATTTAGTCGAACGTATCGAACAAAATATCGATCTTTTCCAACAAAATTTTGTTTTCAGTGTAAGCCTCATCCGTTTTTGTGTGTGACGTGAGCGCAAAAGGATTTAATCTCGGATTTAATGTTCTCAGAGAAAAAAACGAGGAATTTTGCATAAGCAACACGATTGGCAGTAGTTCGAAGAATAACGATCTCCGGTATCTTGGGACCATGAACAATTGCTACGGGGCCCGAGCATGCAGTCTCCCCCTGGCAGTGCTCTTTGTCCCCGTCTTTTCATAATTCTCCATAGGGTGCGAAAACCTCGGGGACACGAGTGCTTTTTTGTACGCGTGTGTAAAAGGATCCTGCGGACATTGAGAAAGAATGAGTCGTTGCCAGCTGCGGAAATGCTTACCTCTGGCAGAACGTCTCGTGGCTCTGTATGGATTATGGGGCATATTATGGTGTATTTTATTTCGTAGGGGTCGTTGTCGTTGCTTCGATAAACAAAAGTTTGTAAAGACTGCGTTGAATATTACTTTTTATTCGTTCGGCGAAATTGATTCCCCAAAAAAATCGATCCTAACCGCAGTTTTCCATGGGGTCCCATAAACCTCGATCACGCGAACGAATTTTTCCGAAAAATCGATCGAATTTGCCGGAAATGACTTCTCAGTGACTCTTCGAGTAAACTTTGTTCTCGGAGCCATGTCAACGGATCTGTGTCGACAAAATCAAGTCGTCGAGTCTCATTTGCCTCGGAAGGTCGAAGGCCGTTCAATACACATTCGATCACGTCGTTGTCCAATGTCCACCGAGTTGCCAGTTCCACAAGTTCAACACCATACAATCTCTCTGCTTTCTGTCAAATCATCGTAAGCCCCGACATCGATCGAATTCTGAATACACAGAGCTCCGGATATTCGGCCAATCGAAGGTGCGAGTCGCACTCCGCGGACATTTATACATCGTTTCATTTACATGCCAATATACAAATGAAAGTCTGTGTTTCTATTCATTAGCCTTCACGTTTTTATCGACAAAGGTTTGGGCGTCAAATCGCTGCTGCTTATATTTCGTAGACACACCTTAACCCAGTAAGCCCGAGAGAATTCTTGTGTCTCTACACACTGCAGTCTTCCTCTCGGTTATCTATCGGCCTCGCTGAAGCTTTTGCTTCGCCGGCGGCAAACTATAACGCGTCTATAGAGTCCGTTCGATAAGCCTGAGAATTTCGATCGTTCCTATTCCACAAAAGAATCGCGAAGTTCCCTGCTGCCACTGGCACATTGACGCTTCAGCAATATATTTCTATCGCGTTCGACGTTCTTCATAGAAATGTCTGCTTGTCCAGGAAGTTATCGCGGGCTCGGCATCGAAAAATTCCACGAACGGGGTTAAATGGGTCACCGTTCAAATTTGCAGCTTTAAGCTACTATTTTCGCGGAAGACTTCGTAGTCGTACGACCGAACCACACCACCACTACAAAGCTACACAAATGGGACTCAATTTGCATAGAAAATTGTCCGAACCAAATAACAAGCTCGCGGATATGCGGTAAACAAATGGGGAAAATTCCCCCATAATTTAGCAAAGCTAAAGATTTTCTTATGGTTTTTCTATGGGGAATCTCGAAAGCGAGACTTGTACGAAAATAAATACCATTCCCGGAAGAAACTGCAGAAAGTTTGCATCATTTTCGTAAACGCGTCGCTATTCGTTCGATTTCTTAGAAGAACCTGAATGAAGCAGTGCTTGTAGCTACGATAATTGGACGAACGTGTTTTCGCATTCGAAAAACACAATCAACTAGAAAAATAAATATTTTCACAAAAGAAAGAAAATACTAATTAAAAAAAACTTTTGCTTTATTTCCCAGCGACAAACATCGGCATCTTATCACCTTAAACCTCCGTAGACACACATGGGTCTGGAATGTCCGGCCCATTTGGTGAATGGCGTGAATTTCTCGTTTTTCGTATCGATTACCATTTTTTTTACAATAAAAAAAGAATTTTTATCAATCACCCAGTGCAGCCTCTCTTTCTATAGATCGAAAACTACTTTCCTGAATTTTTTCAGATTTTTTTAACGAGTCCTAAGGCAGTAACAAACGGTAAGACACCCCAGACCCATGTGTGTCTACGGAGATGCGCTAGTGCAGTGTGTCAGCGTAGAGTTAAGATTCGAGTAAATGGATTTTTCGAAAATCGTAAAATTTGCCGAAATTTAATAAAATACATGACCACAGGCTGACCGCGAGGTCAAGAATACTCGAAATTGTACAAGAAAAACCTTCCCAACATTGAAAAAAATCTACCGAGTAATATTTCCATTCCTTCGGATATAAAACCGCAAAAGTCGAAACTCGAACGTCTGACTCAATAATGCACTTTTATTTGGTTCAGAATCGGTACGAGCCGATAAAAAGTCGATCGAGTTTGAAAAAATACGACCTGAATTTGTCTGTATAGAATTTATTTGATTTTTTCTCCATTATTGAAAAAAAAACGGGTAATTTTCATGAATAAAAGTTTCCACAACCTCGGGTTGCATTTATCGATGTTTTCGAACCACGAAAGTACGAAATGGCTCACTATTCGAAATGCGAATCCTAAAAATGTATCGTCTATCGATACGCTATAATAAAACATACAGAAATATATATTTTCCGCTAGAGATCACAATCCCGCCGAACTCTGTACGTACACACGCATATGCTTTTGACGTTTCGTGTCCGGTGGCCCGCTTCGCACGCTCCTTTAACTACCCTAACTCACATACAGCCAGATACATAAATAAATATAAAGATATAAATTGATGCGGAATGGTAGATCGAGCTGAGCATCACAAGTACATTAAACGCTTAGATAAGGGGGTTAGGCGGGTCGTTCAATCAGATTGTCAAGATAAGACTGTCGGAGACTTAGTTTTATGGAAGATACGAAGATGTTATAGGTCTCGTGCTCGAGATTGATCTCTAGGAGGGTAATTAAAAAACAAATGTGTTCGTCTTTTCATTACTCATTCACTCTTGTTAGCTCTTTCTCTGTCTCTCTCATCCCGGGGCTCTCCCATGTCACGGGGCGAATCCGCGGCCAATGATCTGCCACATATCCCTGCAGTTCTGGTACTGGTTGTATGGGTGATTACGCGCTTATATATCAAACACACGAGACGACACTTACCTCCGTACTTATCCGTTTTGGGTGTCGTTGCCGCCATTGTTCCACCACCGCCGGCTTTTGACACCGTTCACTCAACAACAAAAAACACCGAGCGCACTATCTCACCATTTTCGCGCTCGTACACCCTGTAAACTACGCACTAGACGCGCTTTAAATCTAATGTAAACCCGACGTGCGGCGCTACATTTTCGTTTGTCAACCATCTTCGGTACATGAGCGCGCGTACAACCCGCCATCTTGCGAGCGTTCCTCCAAGCTGCTCCAAGGACGAGCCTCCAATATGGCGGCCATGTGCAACAGCAGTTACGAAGTGCACGTCCCGTTTCCTCGACTCTCACGCAACAAATTTCATATTTACCAAATACACTCTTTTCCCCTTTAAACTCTTATCGAAAGTGTTATTTTGACGATTCGTCGCTCACCGAAACATCGCAACTAAATTCGTAGTGCTGTTCTACTTTTTTTTTCAACAAATTAGCGCAAAAAACCCGGACGATGCGCAAGATCGATCGCAGCGCCAAAACAACACTCGCTCTCGTGACAGTTGTCACGCTTATTTACTTATCTTACGTTTATTAATAATCTTACAATTTCGTGACCCAGGGAAAACGTGATATCGTGCTAATATAACCAAAGATATCGAATCCCCACGCCAACGACGCAATACGATTGATCTTCGCGATATCAACGTAGTGTGCGTCTGAACACACAGCATTTTTCACCGATTATCATTCGTCGCGGGAATATTTGGTTGTTTCTCTCGATATGCGGTGAATACTGAGATTTTTTACGGAATAATTCTCAACGTCCGTATGCCTAAAGAAAAGAGTGTAGAAAAACGAGAAGGATGGGTAATTCTATGACAGCGCATTACGAGACCGCCCAAAAGACCGGTGCGCTCACGCTCACACGAGCTAAATTAAAAAAGCTCCCACCGACCATACACGAGCTTTCTAAACACTTGCGGACTCTCGATCTTTCGGACAATCATTTCGCTAAATTACCCGACGAAATAGCCAACTTCGTCCTGTTGAAGCAGCTCAACATGAGTCAAAACAAATTAACTAGTTTGCCCGAGGCTCTCGGCGCTCTCAACAAACTCGAGAGTCTCAATGTCAGCGCAAATCATATTTACTCCCTGCCCGATTCCCTCTCTCGTTTGGCGCATCTCAAGCAGATCAATCTCTCCGACAATGAAATCTTCGAATTCCCTCTGATGCTTTGCGGCCTCAAACATCTCGACTCGCTCGACATCTCCAAGAACAAACTGACCTGCGTTCCGGACGCCGTCTCCGGACTCCACGTCGTAGAACTGAATTTGAATCAAAATCAAATTTCTGCCGTCTCTGAGAAACTGGCTGATTGCCCGCGCTTGAAAACTCTCAGGCTGGAAGAAAATTGCCTGCAGATCAACGCTCTGCCCGTCAGAATACTCAAAGATTCCAAAGTCGCGACTCTCGCCCTTGACGGCAATCTTTTTGAGATTAAAAAACTCGCCGATGTCGAAGGCTACGACGCTTACATGGAAAGATACACGGCCGTTAAAAAGAAATTATTCTAAACTATTTTTCCAAGCTCTACGCAACGCGGCAAGCCTCAATGCGCCCAATTCTCACAGACGGACATTATTGTAAATACTTTTCAACAGCAGAATGCGTTTCTGCTTTGCTATCGATTTCGTGAGAAAACACCTTTTTCACCGTTACGTACAACCAACAATCTAGCTTATTTATGCTCTTTACGCAGTTTCTACTGATTTTTATCTCCTATGCTAATTCTTCTGTCATAATCAAGCATATTGTCATTCACACACAAGCATAAAGTTATTTACACAATCATAATGTTATTTATCTATGTATTATATGTACATCCCACATGGAAAGTCTGATCGACTGATAAACAAATTTGGAAAGTGTACCATTTGTTAAATGTTGTAATAAATCAGGTATTTTTATTCAACGGTTATTCTTTTTATTCCTATGCACAGGTTTCGTCATATTTACACTGTCGGCATCCAAATGGATTCGATTTTTGTGGATTTGGGAAGAAAATTACATCGCGGTAATTGCTGTTGCTTTAGAATGTCTTAATGGCGATCGATTTCGGGCTCAGAAAGAGTTTTCAGTTGTTTGGAGTTATTGTAATTTGAAACCTCATTGTCGTTTCTCTGGAAATTTCATAGAGTCGGATTATTTTGTCATTTCCATCAGAAATAAGAAAATTTCGAATCATCAGAAAAACTCGTATTTCTCGATTTCTCGCGAAATTGTTTTCCATAGAATTTTCAAACGAACGAAAAGGAAAGAATTAATTGATCGATTACTTTTTAGTTACATTTTTAATTTCGATCAAACTTTCGCTTTCTCTCAAAGTTTATGGAGATTATTCCATGGGAATTTTGAAAGTGTTAAGAACTCCTTGTTTGGCATGTTTTTTTTTTTTCAAATACATGATTATGCAGAGTTCAGTAATTTTGCAAAATTCAATATCGGCTGTCCAAATTTTCACATTTCGACACATTTTATTATAAAGCATTGCTCTTTGATCGTGTTCTATCGATTAATTTGTACTTCTTAATGTCACGTGTTTCGAATGAAATTTCAAACGGTTAGTTTGACCTAATGCCGAAAGAAAAATAGTTTCTAGGCACAGACCGTTTTAGGGTCTGCCATAAAATTGTAACAAAATAAAATGCTCCAAATTATAACAATTTTGGTGGCATTGGTGGTGCTTGCGTGGGACGACTTCCTCGTGCCATTATACTGCTGGGAGCGGGATTCATCGAGAACAATGAGCCGAAAAGAACGTGCTGAATAACCGGAAATTTGTTGAGAACCTGAAAATAGAGCAAAATCAAAATTGCAATAAAACCCAATTGATAAGAAGTTTCTTCAACTTTTATCCTTCCGCAACAATCTTTGGATTTGTAGGTGTTTTTTTTTTCATTCAGTTTCTATTCCCATAAATTCCTAAAATCGTGTTTCGCGAGAGGACGAGGCTGGTGGAAGGGAAACGTGACTGGAATAATACGATACTCACTTCAACCTTGTACATCTTAATTAGCCCGGTGTTGACTTTAGACCACGACGAGACTGCACTGACGTTCCAGAGTTGATTCGAGTGTTCGGCGAACGGGCCAATTTTCACTTTGCATATGAATTCTATGCTGCCAAGAAACATGTATTGTTTTCCGTACATCTCGATGGTGTCCGGGCTCACAAAATGACGGGGTTCTAACCGAGGATGGCCTGGAGAATAAGTTCATTGAGTTGCTGAGAAATTTGTTTGCAACGAATATCGTTTTTGAAAAAATTTGATATCAACCACGAAATTCGATCCAATAGTAAAAAAAAATTGAACGTTGCTGATCATGTTTCAAATTACGAACTTGAGCAAACTCAAAGTGGTGCCTCTGTATTTCGACCAATTTCCAATTCATTGTGACAAACAATTATGGAAATTTGTGGCACGAGATTTCTCGAAATTGAAACTCGTATCGACGTGAACATTTTTATGATCCACGATCATTTGCATTACGAATATCAAAGCTTACCAACAAGTTGTGAACTCCCCCAAACAAATGGTACGAACTGATAGTCGTCCAAGCTCCATACGCCATGGCTACCAGCTGGTTCCATTCGATAAACCAATTGCAATCTTCGCACAAGTTCCAAATACCTTGAACGGAAATAAGAAGTAGATCACTCGCCTCGAAACCCGAAAATATTCAAGTGTCAAAAGAAAAACGATTCTTTTTCTAGATTAATGAGAAATTGACAAAGTGGACGGAGCAGGAATAGTAAATAATGAGAGTTCAACCTGTTGAAGACTTTCGTTCCAACCGCAACTTTATCGTCGGCTTTGTAAGCGCCGATTTTGAACATGCAACACAGGAACATGACGAAAGCCATTTCATGGCCTGTACCATAGTCAATCCGAGTCGCATTGCCAAAACCTTCGCACAAATATTGCGCAATTTCGGGAATCGCTCTGTGCAAATCTTCCTGCAAGACTTGCTTCAGTTCGTCCACCGCCGACTGTAAATATAATTACTAATTGACCCTCTGCAGTCACACCATAATTAGCGCTCCTCCCTAGACACACAAGGGTCTGGGGTGCTCTACCATTTTTTTTTACTGAACTATAACGCATTTAAAAAATCTGAAAAAATTCAGAAAAGCAATTTTTGATCTGTAGAACGTGAGAAAGATTCGTAGAAATTGTTATTTAATGGTAAACGATACGAAAAACGAGAAATTCACTTAATTCGCCGAATGAGCTGGTCACCCTAGACCCATTTGTCTCTACAGAGGATTAAAGACAGTAATCAAGCGCAAGGAAGAATTTTGGTATCTCGAGTAAATGACGATAAAATAAAAATAAAATGAGAGTTTTCAAATGGAAAACCGTACAAACTGGAATCCGGTGTAAAAAGACAAGAAATTTTGTCGGTGTTGATTCTGTGCAACATTTACAAATTATTTGAATGGAAACGTGGCGAATGTCTGTGAGAAAGAGTGGACAAATACCTCCATCAGTTTTTCGTTCCATACACGAAAGGATTTATTTCCAAAGCGTTGCGGCTGTTCCGTCGGAGGAATCAGCGTGATCCAGTCATCGAATTTATTCAACATGGCAATGGTTTTGGTAACAGCCGGAGATTGCGATGATTCGACATCCAGAGGTTTTCCTTGTACCGCGTCATTCATCGCCATGATAAATCCGAGATATTCCTGGGAGTAGAGATTTTTTTTTTGAGTTACAGATTTTTCAGTGAACGCATGTGCGCATTGGGTCTCACAGACCCAAAAGTTATTTGTTAGGGTTTTGATAAACGAAATGATTGTTGTTTTGCGGATTTGTGATCAACACTCACGAAATACGCTTCGGATTTTTGCCAGGCGACCATATCTTCCGGAACTTTGATTGCTTTTCTCGGTACGACGAATGCATGATCATCGGCTACGAAAATTTGAAAGTTATTGTGGGATTTATGAGTTCAAACGCGAATGTATTGGTTGGTAAATTTTGGAATATGTTTTTACTTTGTTTTTTGAAACTTACAAATTACACCTGACGTGCTCGTGGCTGAACTCGAAGAGCTCATTTTTCGTTGAATTAGATTTTCGATTCGGGATTTTCGAGGTTATCGTTCGGAGACGAAGTAAATTTTTTGAATTTTTAATAATATAGAGAAATCTCAGTTTTCATTTCCGTTCACTCTTCCTGCGCACTGCCGGCTTTATCGGCCTTTGACATTCGAGAATGAAAACATGCGATTGAATTGACTGAATTGAGTCGTCGATCATGTCGAAGTGAAGATGATTACCGAGCTTCATCACCGTTTAGGAGCGTACGTGAGAGGCGCTCTTTCCGGTGTTACGTCCTAGCTTAACGCAGCTCCCGCGCCCAATAATTTTTCATCAACGTGTACCATCAGCAGGTACACCAATTCAGTTCTACGAAAACGCGTCCGAGTAACTCGGCATATATCTCAGTGTCGAAATTTTTTATTTTATTGTTTTCAAAAATGGCGAATAATAGATCTGGCGATGCGAGGTGATGGAGGAAGTCTCCCCGCGTGTCTTCGTGAAGAGTTCTCGTCGATAGCGATTCTGGATGAATTTTTATTCGCTATTTTCGAAAAAAATAAAATACAAAATTTCGATCCTGAGTATTGGATTGACGAGACGCGTTTTCGTTGATCCGACGATTCGAGATGATGCAGGGATTCTCCCTGCGTGTCCTCGAGAAGGGTGCTCGTCGACTGCGTGTCTGGAAAGGAGGCAGCACAGTTCTGCAAAGAGCTCGGCGTCACATAATGAGAGAAGATGAGGGTTATGTACTAGCTCGTGTAACGCCATGAACTTCACTGGTAAGTTGCATATAACTGCCAGGCAATGCGTAGCTTCGGTTCTGTAACATTATGTGAGGATTTAGTGAGAATAATATTAGTTTTTTCTGCGATACTCCAACCAAAGTCATGTCATATTGCAGTACCAACAACGTGAAATGTTTAATCACTCGCGCCAGTGAGGGACATATCAGGATCGTCGAGTCTGCTCAACGCTGCAACGAGTTCGACGTCAGATAATGAGAGGGATACAGCTTGTGCACTCTTCATGTGATTCCAGTCGAAGAAAATCCATGAACCCCACTGGAGTGTATCGATGTTGGCTTCAGCGCGTTAGACAGTAAATCATCTGAAAAAACTACTCGTATCTTTCGTGGAATCATGTTTTGCTAATGGGTGTATTTGGAGCAGCTCAACGTTGAGCAACGAAACTCAACGCAGCCGGCCGCCAGTCAACAGCGTTGAGTTGCGAGTTCACTGATCATCAATGCAAACGTTTTGCACTATGCAGATTCCGTTTCTCAACGATTCTCAACATTACTCAAAAGTTAGCTCAACGTTGAGTTACCTTGAGCGTGAAAGTGCTAAGTACACAGATACGGTTCCCGAAACGTATGAGTGAGCCTTTCCTACCCTGAGTAAGATTTGGCAATATTCGAGAACCCACTATGCCAACAAGCACTTCATGAAGAAAGGCACTTCATGAAGAAGGGCACTTCATGAAGTAGGGCACTTCATGAAGAAGGGTCCTTATCATAGGAAATAGACGATATTTTTGGAAAGAAAACTCACTGGATTACAAATATTGAGTCACCCCGATAATGGAAACGGCGCCGATGACGCAAGCACGTCTCATCGTGTTTGAGAAGACAACACAGAAGTAGCTCGAAATCTTGAGTATATTCAGATATTTCTGCGTATGCTTCTCGTCGGTATATAAAGACGAGATCCAGGGCACCGTCGGCAGAAGCTTTTCGGAAGCCGTCGCAGAGTTATCAGTCCCTCTTGATGTAAGGAGAAAAAAAGATTCCTTTTTGGATTTCAAAGTAGGTGAGCTCGTTTATCACCGTAGTTAATGTTTTGTTCGTGTTTGTTCCCAGATACTTCAACGAAGAATGATGAGCGAAGTGAATCTTTTCTTGCTTCTGGTCCTGGCATCATTTTTAGCCGGGACCCCACTCGCGGCGAGAGCATCACTTCAGTTGCCAGAGAAAGCTGAGCTGAAATCCCAGGAAAAAAGTATTCCGACAGACTCCAAAACGACGATAATAATCCCACCCCGAAGAACGCCATCGACGCAAGCACCTATCCCACCACAGATCATGGCAAGATTATATAGGATAGAGGAGATCGCGGCGGCGGAATCCCGGCTACAATCTTGCCTGAATTCACAGCAGCAACCTTCCAAGAAGTCACAGAAACCGTCCAACTAGATCGTGATACTGAAGGGACCTCCGAATCGACACGTGACTGCTGTGGTTGGTGCTCAAATAAATAAAACGAATCGGTCAACCTGTAACTATGCAATTTTGTAACGTTTGAATCATTACAATGTTTGTCACACAAATCAAAATGCTATTCGGATTCATGCGGAATGTATAATGTTCTGTTGCATGATTATCTATCTTTATTAATAAATACGCGTACTCATGAGATGTCGTGTATTGATTTCATTTGTACTGAATATTGTAGCGTTGCACAGACACAGGTATTAGGTTCCATGGTTAAGGGTCTAACGTGGACAAGCCGTCCATAATGTGCTGTTATAACTGGCAGTATGGCTAAAGAAGCTGAAATAAGTCAGAATGTAGGTTCATGCATATACATATATATAAACACACATGTGTCGTAACAAAAACTATAAAGCTCACTATCTGCTATGACCGTATCGGGTGTAACCGCTTGCTTGCGGTTCGGCTAATGTCATATGAATGGAACGACATGCTCCTGCGCGGGCTGTGGCCACCGTCAACAAATGCAATACAACATTAGAGACTCAGGTTCTGGAGAATATTGTGCTTCATAGCGCAACTGTAGATATGGCGTACTTCTAAAACTACATATAGTGTCTTAGCTGATTCCCCACAATTCCAGATCACTGATCCAACTAATTCGATAGAGAGATTTATCTTGGATCATCTCCTTCTTTAGGGCCTACAGTGTCAATCTTCTGCTCATGTATTTTGTATTGAAAAGTGAGATCAAAGGATGATGCAGGTAGTGCCCTGAACAGGAATTCCACGATGCAGGCAGTGCCCTGAACCACTGAAGAGATCCATCTAGCCCCATCATTGTGGTTAACAGCTGCACAGGCACCGGCGGAGTCATGGAACCAATCGAATCAGAAGTCGCAGAAACCTTCCACCCAAAACCTATCAAACCTGTCCAGCCAGAACTCAACAAGACCGTTCAGCGATAACTCAACATCACAGCTCGGACAGAACTACACAAAAGCGTCCAGCGAGAAGTCACAGAAACAACCCACTATCCTCAAACCGCACCAGATTTACTGGAAGAAGCTTCCAGCGAACGTATTATCGAAACTTCCTAACTACGGAAAAGGGCTCGGGTTTACCCAGCACTAATTACATCCTCCATCTTGTTGTTGTCGAGCTACTCCTGTAGTTCGCGCTTCAATTAATAAAATTAATTGGCGAAGGTGTATCAATGAACTTTTGTAACATTTTTGTAACAATGAACTTCTGTAACGTTTTCGTCATTCCAGTTAATGTACTGTTTGAACTCGCTTTAAGNCACGTAAGGGCGTATGTCCAAGCGCCTGCGCACGAGACTTACGCCCTTCTGACTGTGAGACAGAAAAGCGTGCTGGATCTCGCGACCAAAATCTTTAATATCAGATTTCTCTCGATTGGCTGAACGGATTCTGTTCTACCAAGGACCAATCGAAAGATAAAAAATCGAAGAAAATTCATATCTAATATGAAATTTTTTGGTCCCGCCGTTTTTCCGGAAAAACGATTCAAACTTTCTGTGACNACTAGGGGAAAGGAGAGATTCCTTTATTCTGACGATGCCTTTCGTCAATCACATACATAGTACACATACACATGCATCTCATGGTGTAAAAGACTACCTAGGCAACTGTCTACGAACGTAGCAGATGTGAATGTTTGTTCGGTTCCAGTAACATGCATCGAATGATGTGTTCTCTCGCAGGCTACAACTATCGTCGACGAGTGCGATGCAGCGTCAGATAGTTCGGTTCGGACAACTGTTGCGCCTGATAACGTGACTAAGGACGTGACATACTGTGAAAACTACATATAGTATTTGGTGATCCCCACAGTTTGCTGATTTAACTATTCTATACCGCGCTGAAGCGATCGATTGAACGACAATATGATGACCACTACCTTCCTGGCCCTCAGTTTTCGTAACTTTACAATTGCAAGCAATGAATAATGATTAAGTTTCTGATGTCGCTGCCGGTATCTAGAATCTTTTATACTGGCTGATGGCCGATTGTCGGTGGCTCATCAGAACTCATTACGAGATGGAATGCTAAACTCGTGAACACCGCCATGAGTGCCATGTTCATTGACTCCGGCTGTTGTTAATGATGATGGTCCCGCTATTATGTTTATATCTTGGAGTAAGTGATTCGCAAATCCTGACACATTTTATCTATCACGGGGATGCTATTAACTGGATCCGTTGATACAATATTAGTGTTTCATAGTGTTTTCGATTGTAAGATTGAAAAGCATTACTCAAGGACGGAACGCCTCATTTGTTGGAGCCACTTTGTAACGTGCTTTCCAGCATGCCGACACCGATCGTATCACCGTTAATTGTATGCGTCAATATTCATGTGTTTGAACGGATGATTTATACACTCTTCTGGCTGTGATTGGTACCGCAAGTGTCCAGGGTATGCTAATGTTAAACTGAGTCCAAGTAGAACCTGGAATGCATTTGTCGCTGCCACACGAATACCACGTCTGCAAATCCTTTCTCGGTCTCATAGTTGACAATAGGACTGTCGCTTGGTTCTAGCCGTACTGCCTTGTCAGAACGCGCACATCTTCAATAGGTTTGTGAAGATTGTGTTTCGATGGAAACACGGTGAGTTGTATAATTGCTGTTAGTCATACGTGGCTTCGGTTCTGCAACATTATGTGAGATTTTAGTGCGAGTATTACTGGTTTTTCCTGCGATAGTGCTACCAAAGTCATGTCATACTCCAGTGGCACCGACGTGTAACGTTCTATCCTCGCGCCAGTGATAAAATTATCAGGTTGGTCGGGTCTGCTTAACGTTGCAACGAGCATGGCGTCAGGTTATGAAAGGAGATAAGGCTTGTGGACTCTCCAGATAAATCTAGATCAAAAATCCCTGAATTCCACTGGAGTGCATCGACGTTGGCTTCAGCGCGAGAAGGAGTTCACCACTTGGAGCAACTACATGTATCTTTCGTAGAATAATCTGCCAGTGGCTATTGAACCAGGACGTGTCAACGAATGAAAATTAATCATACTAACAATATAACACATGTCTTGTTCTGGTATGGTTGAAAGGAAATGTCGCAATAATCTTCTGATTGGAAAAAAATGCACATATTCCCCTAGGCTACGAGCACAAACGTCTTGCAGTCCGAAACACATGGATATTCGTGCCAATGAAAGAAGATTCCGTCATTATAAATTTATTCGAAAAAGCAATCATTTGTCAATATTTAAGTAAACATCGAGTTATATTTGAACACTTCTTAATTAAAAGAGTCCAACATTATAGGAATGATAAATTCACTCAAGTTTTATTATTACATATATCACCCTGATAACAAACACGCTAGCAAACAAATGGGGCAATACCTTGCATGCACGCGATGCCGCCTATTAGTAGGCGGCATCGCGTGCATGCTAGATATTACACGTGTCGTTCACGATGACTGCAGGGAGTCACGTCGGCACTATAGTATTCGGATGTTACTCCGCATGCTCGACCTTGGCAAAGTGTACATAAATACAAGATCCAAGGGTCCACCGGCACTAGCTTTTGGAAACCGTGGCGACAGCACCAGTCTTCCTTGTGGTAAAGTGAAAAAAAGGATTCCCTCTCGATTTCCGCAACATAGCTAGGTGAGCTCGTTTACCACTGTGTTTAACGTTTNGCACTTCATGAAGAAAGGCACTTCATGAAGAAGGGCACTTCATGAAGTAGGGCACTTCATGAAGAAGGGTCCTTATCATAGGAAATAGACGATATTTTTGGAAAGAAAACTCACTGGATTACAAATATTGAGTCACCCCGATAATGGAAACGGCGCCGATGACGCAAGCACGTCTCATCGTGTTTGAGAAGACAACACAGAAGTAGCTCGAAATCTTGAGTATATTCAGATATTTCTGCGTATGCTTCTCGTCGGTATATAAAGACGAGATCCAGGGCACCGTCGGCAGAAGCTTTTCGGAAGCCGTCGCAGAGTTATCAGTCCCTCTTGATGTAAGGAGAAAAAAAGATTCCTTTTTGGATTTCAAAGTAGGTGAGCTCGTTTATCACCGTAGTTAATGTTTTGTTCGTGTTTGTTCCCAGATACTTCAACGAAGAATGATGAGCGAAGTGAATCTTTTCTTGCTTCTGGTCCTGGCATCATTTTTAGCCGGGACCCCACTCGCGGCGAGAGCATCACTTCAGTTGCCAGAGAAAGCTGAGCTGAAATCCCAGGAAAAAAGTATTCCGACAGACTCCAAAACGACGATAATAATCCCACCCCGAAGAACGCCATCGACGCAAGCACCTATCCCACCACAGATCATGGCAAGATTATATAGGATAGAGGAGATCGCGGCGGCGGAATCCCGGCTACAATCTTGCCTGAATTCACAGCAGCAACCTTCCAAGAAGTCACAGAACCCGTCCAACTAGATCGTGATACAGAAGGGACCTCCGTATCGACACGTGACTGCTGTGGTTGGTGCTCAAATAAATAAAACGAATCGGGCAACTTGTAACAATGCAATTTTGTAACGTTTGAACCATTAAAATGTTTGTCACACAAATCAAAATGCTATTCGGATTCATGCCGAATGTACAATGTTATGTTGCATGTTTATCTATCTTTGTTAAATACACGTACTCGTGTGATAACGTGTTTTGTTGTCATTTATATTGAATATCGTAGCGCTTCACAGTCACAGGTATTAGGTTCCACGGTTGAAGGTCTTACATGGACAAGCCGTCCACAATGTGCTGTTAACTGGCAGTATGGATAAAAAATCTAAAATAAGTCAGAATGCAGGTTTATGCACATACATACATATAAGACACATACGCACATATAAGACACATATGTAGTAACAAAACCTATAAAGCTCACTATCTGCTATGTCTGTATCGGGTGTGACCGCTTGCTTGCGGTTTGGCTAATGTCATATGAATGGAACGACCTGCTCCTGCGCGGGCTGAGGCCACCGTCAACTAATGCAATACAACATTAGAGACTCAGGTCCGGGAGAATGATGTGCTTCATAGCGCACCTGTAAATACGACGTACCTCTAAAACTACACAGTGTATTAGCTGATCCAACTAATTCGATGTTTCCATCCCTTCTAAGAACTCTTCTAGAGAGATTTATCTTGGATCATCTCTTTTTCTGGGGCCTACAGTGTCAATCTTCTGCTTATGTATTTTGTAGTGGAAAGCGAGATCATAGGATGATGCAGGTAGTGCCCTGAACAGAAATTTGCCATGTAGTCACATAGGCAAACCAATTTTCACACAGCACCACGCACATACGAGATTGTTCTAGCGGGCCGTGAATCGCAATTACTGAGCAGCTACGGTCAGGATTAGCCCGGAGGGAACTCTCAGCTACGATGCACACGAACATGATTTCTGACGCTATGCCGCATCGAGTTTACCGTCAGATAATGATAAGGAATGTTGCAGCCATCCATCGAGTTGAGAAAAATGCATACATTTCCCCAAACTTTGAGCAAAATTGTGGTGCACCACTAATATTGCATAAAATTTGAAAATAAAAGATGTCGTATTTCTATTTTTATTTAATAAAGCTGTTACAAAACATTGAATTCATTGTTTTTATGATACCAGGATAACACTCTACCGTGTGTACTGTACACAATACAATGATCGAAACTATTGTCTCAGGGTGACCCTGCCCATCATTTCTTGAGCCATACCAGGAAATAGGATTTTCTGGCAGGGATCCGGCTGGGACTTCTGTCCAGAACGGTTGCGGAATTTGTGGCAGATATTTGGCTTCCTTGGGGCCTGCTGGCGCCGAGGTTGTGGTGACTGCTGGTGCTGAGCTCGTGGGGACTGCTGGAATCAATTTTGTGTAGGCTTTTGGCATGAAAAATGCCCTGGAGGCTGATTCCGGTTGCTTGCAAGGCTGTCGAGGCACCGGAGACCCAACTATAAGAGATCCAACTGCTACAACTGCGAGGTGCTTCATTACGTGAACCATTTCCAAGCTGGTTATCTGTGAATGAAAACATATAAAAAATTAATATCTTTGATAATACGGTCCTCACATTTGTTGCCGAGACACGAAAGAAAAGTAAAGTGAAAACAAAGTTACTTACGTCGAAAAGATTGATCGATGTTAACGCCGTAGTTGCCGAAAAGATTTCAGCGCGAATACAGCAACTCAGGACCTTACAGACCGATCTATGTTTACTAAGCTACAACGTGCGCAGATAAGTATATACCGGGCCCCGCTGGAACATTGTGCCTTAGAAGCACTATGCAAAACTGATTACGTAGTTAGAACTATAACGAGCATGTTAGAGTGGTAATACATGTACATGGACTTCTGCGGAAACAGAATGTCCTTATTCCGCTGTTTCTGGCGTATTCTCTTTTCGATCGCAGTGCGATTATAGCTTGTAAAGATCGAGCTTTACATGAGATATTATTAAGTTATGTATTGAAACCACGTTGTATCGGTCTTTTTCACACGCAGATATAAAACGTGCTGGGAGTGAGTGTCGATGGCTGCAAAAGTTGGACAAACAGCAGCATGCTCTGCAACATTGCACTGCCGATTGCAGTCAAGAGCGTTCATCGTGCGCGAGTGTACGTGGATAATGACGGATGTGATTAACAGTAAACCTATTATTGTCAGCTTTTCGGAAATCCCATTACTGAAGGCTGAACGATTCAGCCTTCTATACATCGGTGATTGATGTTTCTCAATTTTCCAAGGATTATACCATCGAAAATATGAACGCTCTATGAATAACAAGGTCCAATATCCTAGTAATGTTGCCTAATTCTCACGCCTTCATAAAAATGAAATACTTATGAACCACTCACAAAACATTCCATAAAGAAAGATTGTTTGAAACACTCTTAAGAGGCTCCATAAAATGAAACACTTATGTGCTAACGAAGTAATAGACATAAAGGCATCGACGCAAAAACATCGCACGCTGTTCACGAACGCATATGAATGAGTTATTTCAGCCCTTGATGTATTCAGAAGTGTTACCGCATTTGGGCTAACGCAGCAATATATATTCAAGGCGTCGATACAAACTCATCAGACGTTGTTTACGACTCATCAACGAGCCATTGGAGCCCTTGATGTATTTAGAAGTGTTACCGCATTTTCAACGTCGGCAAGTATATAATGACGAGATACCGTACATTGAGGTTACTATTCTTTAGGAAACCACGGTGTGCGCATCAGTTGCTTTCGAAGTTAGAAGCTAGTAAAATAGAAATTGATCTTCTCCTGATCTCAGATTCAGATGAATTTTGCTATGCAGTTCTCCACAAAACAGGAGAGCTCTTCCATTGCTGAAATTCATGTTTTTTTTTTCCAATTTGTTCACAGATAACGAAACACGAAAAATGGCGCGGGGTGTGATCCTGGTGTTGGTTTTAGTTTTCGCATCTGATGCAGTTGGGTCCCCACTCGCTAAGCCACCACCTTCCAAGCTAAAGCCGCGTCAGACCAGTACCCCCGCGGCAACTATCCTGATAGAAGTCACCGTAAGAGGGATCCATCTAGCCCCATCATTCTGGTCAACAGCTACACAGGCACCGGCGCAGTCACGGAACCAATCGAATCAGAAGTCGCAGAAACTTTCAACCCATAAACTATTAAATTTGTCCAGCCAGAACTCCACAAGACCCTTCAGCGATAACTCAACATCACAGCTCGGACAGAACCACACAAAAGCGTCCAGCGAGAAGTCAGAGAAACAACCCACTATCCTCAAGCCATACCAGATTTACTGGAAGAATCTTCCAGCGAACGTATTATCGAAACTTCCCAACTACGGGAAAGGGCTCGGGTTTGCCCAGCACTAATTACATCCTCCATCTTGTTGTTGCCGAGCTACTCCTGTCGCTCGCTTCAATTAATGAAATTAATTGGCCAAGATGTATCAATGAACTTCTGTAACGTTTTTGTAACAGTGAACCCCTGTAACGTTTTCGTCATTCCAGTGAATATACTGTTTGTACTCGCTTTAAATATATAACATGCTTAATGATTATATTTATTAAATATTCATAAGTTTACCATACCTTTCGTTTTTATTCGCCCTGTGCTAGATGGTTTAACGTGGTCAAGCCGTTCACGATGTCTTGATGGCCAAAGCCTCTCTCAGTACAAGCCGACCTCTGTTCGACTCTTCAGAAGCGTCTAATATATTGGATCGCATAAAATTTTGCAAATACCTGATTCAGACGTTCTGCAGCAAGACTAGGGGAAAGGAGAGATTCCTTTATTCTGACGATGCCTTTCGTCAATCACATACATAGTACACATACACATGCATCTCATGGTGTAAAAGACTACCTAGGCAACTGTCTACGAACGTAGCAGATGTGAATGTTTGTTCGGTTCCAGTAACATGCATCGAATGATGTGTTCTCTCGCAGGCTACAACTATCGTCGACGAGTGCGATGCAGCGTCAGATAGTTCGGTTCGGACAACTGTTGCGCCTGATAGCGTGACTAAGGACGTGACATACTGTGAAAACTACATATAGTATTTGGTGATCCCCACAGTTTGCTGATTTAACGATTCTATACCGCGCTGAAGCGATCGATTGAAAGACGATATGATGACCACTNGAGTGTCAGATAGTTTGGTTCGGACAACTGTGAAAACTACATATAGTATTTGGTGATCCCCACAATTTGCTGATTTAACGATTTTATACCGTGCTGAAGCGATCGATTGAAAGATGATATGATGACCACTACCTTCCCGGCCCTCAGTTTTCGTAACTTTAGAATTACAAGCAATGAATAATGATTAAGTTTCTGATGTCGCTGCCGATATCTAGAATCTTTTATACTGGCTGATGGCCGACTGTCGGTGGCTCATCAGAACTCATTATGAGATGGAATGCTAAGCTCGTGAACACTGCCATGAGTGCCATGTTTTATTCATCACGGGGATGCTATTAACTGGGTCCGTTGATACAAAATTAGTGTTTCATAGTGTTTTCGATTGAAAGATTGAAAAGCATTACTCAAGAACGGAACGCCTCATTTGTTGGAGCCACTTTGTAACGTGCTTTCCAGCATGCCGACACCGAGCGTATAACTGTTAATTGTATGCGTCAATATTCATGTGTTTGTACGGACGGTTTATACACTCTTCTGGCTGTGATTGGTACCGCAAACGTCCAGGATATGCTAATGTGAAACTGAGTCCCAGTAGAACCTTGAATGCATTTGTCGCTGCCACACGAATACCACGTCTGCAAATCCTTTCTCGGTCTCATAGTTGACAATAGGAATGTCGCTTCTTTCAAGCCGTACTGCCTTGTCAAAACGCACACATCCTCAATAAGTTTGTGAAGATTGTGTTTCGATGGAAACACGGTGAGTTGTATAATTGCTGTTAGCCATACGTAGCTTCGGTTCTGCAACATTATGTGAGATTTTAGTGCGAGTATTACTGGTTTTTCCTGCGATAGTGCTACCAAAGTCATGTCATACTGCAGTAGCACCGACGTGTAACGTTCTATCCTCGCGCCAGTGATGGAATTATCAGGTTGGTCGGGTCTGCTCAACGTTGCAACGAGCATGGCATTGGGTTATGAAAGGAGATTAGGCTTGTAGACTCTCCAGATGAATCTAGAACAAAAATCTGTGAACTCCACTGGAGTGCATAGACGTTGGCTTCAGCGCGAGAAGGAGTTCGACACTTGGAGCAACTACATGTATCTTTCGTAGAATAATCTGCCAGTGACTATTGAACCAGAACGTGTCAACGAATGAAAATTAATCATACTAACAATATAACACATGTCTTTTTCTGGCATGGTTTAAAGGAAATGTTGCAATAATCTTTTGATTAGAAAAAAATGCACATATTCCCCTAGACTACGAGCACAAACGTCTCCCAGTCCAAATCACATTGATATTCGTGCCAATGAAAGAAGATTCCGTCATTATAATTTTATTCGAAAAAGCAATAATTTGTCAATATTTGAGTGAACATCGAGCTGAATTCGAACACTTCTAAATTGAAAGAGTCCAACATCATAGGAATGATAAATTCATGACGAAAGGAAATTCACTGAAGTTTTATTATCACATATATCACCCTGATAACGAACACGCTAGCAAACAAATAGGGCAATATCTAGCATGCACGCGAGGCCGCCTAATAATAGGCGGCATCGCTTGGGATTCCGTCATTATAATTTTATTCGAAAAAGCAATCATTTGTCAATATTTGAGTAAACATCGAGCTAAATTTGAACACTTCTAAATTAAAAGAGTCCAACATCATAGGAATGATCAATTCACTGAAGTTTTATTATTACATATATCACCCTGATAACAAACATGCTGGCAAACAAATGGGGCAATATCTAGCATGCACGCTATGCCGCCTATTCGTAGGCGGCATCGCGTGCATGCTAGATATTACACGTGTGGTTTACGATGACTGCAGGGAGTCACGTCGGCACTATAGTATTCGGATGTTACTCCGCATGCTCGACCTTGGCAAAGTGTACATAAATACAAGATCCAAGGGTCCACCTGCAATAGCTTTTTGGAAACCGTGACGATAGCACCAGTCTTCCTTGTGGTAAAGTGAAAAAAGGATTCCCTCTCGATTTCCGCAACATAGCTGGGTGAGCTCGTTTACCACTGTGCTTAATGTTTTGTTCTCGTTTGTTCATAGAAACCTTAACGGAGAATGGTGCGAATGGTGCATTTTGTCGTGCTTCTCTTCCTGGCATCGTTCTTGGCCAGGCCCCTACTTGCGAGAGCACCACCCCGGTTGCCACCGAGAACTCGGGCGAATGCAAAAAACTTACCTGTCTCGATAGATTCACGTATCGAGGCACGTCTCAATGAAATACTGCAGGCGGAATTTGAACGAAAAATGCTAACACACCTAACATCTGAGCCAGGTCTCAAGATGATACGGCCGCGGTACAGAATTCTGCGATTTGGCTAGAAGTCAAAGCAGCAACCTTCCCAGCAGTCACAGAAACAGTCCAGCTAGAACTCGATACAGAAGTCACTGCTGTGGTTGGCGCTTAAATGATTAAAACGATTCGGGCAACTTATGATTCACGCAAAATGCACAATGTCATGCTGTATGATTTACCTTTATAAAATATATGCACGCTTATGTTATCTTTTGTTTTCAATTGTACTGAACCCTATACTTCACATAACCCTATACAGTCACGATGTCGTCTTAACAGGCAGCTAACGAAGCTAAGATTAGTGAGAAGGCAGGTACACACATATACACACATATTGCACGAATTCATAGACTATAAAGCTCACTATCTGTAAGTCCGTATCAGGTGGAAACGCTTGCTTTCGGTTCGGGTAACGTATGGATCGAATGACATGCTCCTACGCGGGCTGTGGCCACCGTCAACTAATGCGACGTCAGAGAGTCAGGTTCGGAAGAATATACTACTTGCAAGTGCAAAACTAAGCACACGACGTCCTGCTAAAACTACATATAGAGTATTAGATGTTTCCCTACGACCCCAGATCACTGACCCAAC